>CAUYSK010099657.1:0-50127 GCA_963575035.1 Avahi laniger
CGCTTCACACGGAAGGGAGGGGAATATAAGGTTTCATCCCCTAGGTGTGGGGTCACCTCAAACGTGGTCCAGACTCCTGGCCCCTTGCCTGCCTTCCTTCCTTCCTTCCTTCCTTCCTTCCTTCCTTCCTTCCTTCCTTCCTTCCTTCCTTCCTTCCCTCCTTCCCTCCTTCCCTCCTTCCCTCCTTCCCTCCTTCCCTCCCTTTTCATCTGGGAAGAAAAACCTCTAGCCTGGCACTATTTGGGGACTGGTGTTACTGAGACTGGACCACAGATCAACGCAGGCTGCAGTGCAGGTCTCTTCTCCTACAATGTCTCCGCAAGGTAAGACCAGGACAGTCTTAGTCCAAATGCATTTTCGCAGACAAGCGCAAAGCAGTCATGTGGCTGCTCTTACGTCTTGAAAACCTCTGCAATCACAGTTGTCAGAAACTGAGAAGCTACTTGCAGAATTTCCTGCTGAGGGGAAGGCAGTGATGTGAAGCTAGGCTTAGAAAACTTCCTCTGCAAAGGGTCAGACAGTAGATATATTTGATGTTTTGGGCCATATCATCTCATTACACTATTAAACTCTGCTGTTGAGGTCCCCAAAGTAGCCACAGACAGGCAGTATGTAAACACATTATTCCAGCACAACTTTCTTTACAAACAGGCACCGGGCCAGGTTGAGCCCGTCAGCCACAGTTTCCAGAACCCTGATATACAGGCAAAACCAGCCCATCTTCTGGTCATATTGGGCAGCTTCCTCAGTGAAAGGAAATGACACAAAATCAAACATGTGTCACAAGGGATTTGAGGCTCATGCTCTTTCTGTGCAATTGTATGACTACTTAATAATTATAATTTATACTAATAAACTGTCCTGTGTAGATTTTCATGACAAAATCTGCAGTGACTCCATAGTTGTCCCTAGAATGTTGATTCCTGTTTAGCAGCCTTCAAATGCCAATTAATTAAATGCTAATCACCTTTTATACGAAAGTTAGGCTACAGAAACGTGCTTCAAACTATTCATACCAAAGTGTTTTCAAGGAAGTCCCACTCAGCTGACATATCTGTATGACTTTCGTGAGGATAGAAATTATCAGGTGTGCTAAGCATTGGGTATGGACCATGAGAGCGCGTGTGTGGATGAGAGGGGCGTGTGGGGAATTCACGAGGGGCAGGAGCTATACTACGGTTTGACGCTGGGGAGGCGGGCACAGGAATGGCATTCGGTACATTAGACAGTTGTTTTATTTTTCCCCCTATATTTTGATGAGACTCAATTCTGCTTTCTCTATTCCCGTGGCTTTATCCATTCTTGTGCATATTTTTTCTCCATCACAACCTTATATTAGCCACGGGTTCTACTTACTCGTCCTGGTAACTCTCCCCTGACTTGGCTCCGTCATCACCTCCCTTTGTCTCCAAGTCACCGGCGGCCGCCGCTGCTGCCAAACCTGCAGTTCTCTGCACAGTCCCCATTCGGGTTCTCCAGAGGGAGAGTTTAACGGGCAGAACTCGATCCTGCTGTGGACGAACTGTGCTGCCCTGGGTTTGTGTTCTTCATGGAGTGTGTGGGGGTGTCTAAGTGGTACATGAGTGTTGCCTTCCTTTCAGATCACACATCGATGTATTGAACTGTAATTACATGGATGCGTGAGCAGATAAGTGAAGAGTTGAAACTCTAACATGTTAACAGGGGAGCACTGATTTTTTTTTTTTTATTTCACATTATTTCATAGTAAAAAAAGAAGGCAGCAACCTTTTGTTTACTGAGAGTTCATTAAATGCCAGAAATTGTGCTTGGTGCATTCAGGTGTTCCATGTATTAACAGCTGCAGAGCCCTGCGAAGGTGTTGTTAGTCACAGTTTTTCAGTTGAAGAAATTGAAGCTAAAAATGTGTAGTTTTTTCAGTGACCTTCACTAGTTAGTGGTGGAGCTAGAACTTTTACCATGTCTGCATTATTCCTAATTTCCTGCCATGCCACGCAGCCTCAGGAGCCAGCGCAGGGGCGGAAACAGGGATTTATGGGGTGAGCTTCAAAGAAGCATTGCCCTGGAAAATAGGACGTCATCACCAGGACAAATGAACGAGAAGTTGGCACAGAATACAGCAGTCCCAGGGTCTCCTTCTGATGTCTGCTGTGTGCCTCCACCTCCCCTCCCTTCCACGTGCCAGTTGTTTTTCAGGATCAGGTTGGTGGAGGTAGTTGGTGTGGCTTTATTCCCAAAACCTGAGGCACAATTGCATGGCAGATGGTAGGTTTTTGTCATTCCGCTTAGCCTTCTAAATTTCACTTTTAACCTGATCCTTCAGACTGCCCTTTGGATATCTACTCATTCTGCCTGGACATCGCTCCTAGAGCCCCACTTTCCTAAAAGGACCTACGAGTCTACAGAGTTGCTCTGTGTCCTTTGCATTTTCCTCTGGGGCAGCGATGGGAGGAAGCTGGCTTCCACTGCCCAGAGTCTAGCACTGCTCGGCATTCCTGCAGTTGCTTCTTAAGAAAGACATGCTGCATGTTCTCAGGGAACATTTGCAAAATAAAAGTCAATCCATCCAAATCGCTAATTGCTGGGAAAATTGAAAACTAGTTTGCAGGTGGCCTTCCTAGTCTACACCACTGACTTCCTTCGTCTACACCACTTCCTTAGCCACTAGTACAACAGAACACAGGTCACTCAGCTGGGACCCTACTGACCGCAGATTACCTGTTCCCTGGCTGTAGAAGGTGGAACATCTTAAATAATAAGCAGTTGACAATGAGGGACAAATATAGCTCTATCTAAGGCTCAAACTCATGAAAAATAGACAGCTTTGGACAATGGTGGGAGTGGAGAATATCTGTAAAAGGCAATTTGCCATCTCTGCATTTTGAAAGAACTCTGCTTGGTGAGAGATTACCTGCTGCCCCAGATAGCAGATTCTCTTACATTCTTCGTTATAGGGATTTTTAACTGTCCTTGCTGCTTTTCCAACTGTCTGAATCCTTTTATCTTCATAGCACATATGGCCTCCCACCCTGAAGCTGTTAAGCACAGTTCTGATCTAATTTAATGCCCACGTTAGAGTACCTTTTAAATATCATATCATTAAGTCCATAAACAACTGTGCTAATGGATGCAGTAGCTCAGCATTGCTCAAAACACAGTACAGTTGCCAATGCCATAAAATCCCATTTACTTTTGCTTTAAAGTGTTTGATATTGAATTTGCTTTCCCTGAACTGTAATTAACAACATTTTGAACTGCTTGCAAGATTCAATTGACTAGCAGTATTCATCACACATTCACAGAGAACTTGGCTGTTCCATTTGACTTTTTTTCCTTTCCTGTGTGTTCTTGGCACCAGACCACTGCTGAAAACTAAGGAAATGACCTTTTCTGTCACGCTCCATGGACTCTTATTTTCTTGATCTATTTGGTCTATAACGATTTTCCCCACTTCTACTGGATCTTGATTCTAAATTTCTATAGACATGGAATAAAACCAAGAAACAGTATTTCTTGTCAAGAGGAACAGTTTATTCCAGATAATTAAATTCAAAAATGTTCAAAAAAAACACAGCAAGGAACATAAATTAGGTTCCACCAAGGGATATAGGTTGTTCCTCATGAATGGATACTGACAAAACAATTTTGTGGGAAGCTTTGAAAAGTCATTAATAGTTTTGAAAGTTTTGAAAACTAGCACATTTTGTAAGAGGGAAGCAAGAAGGTTTAGTTCTGTGTTTTAAAAATGTACTTGAGACATTCACAGATGTTTGATTTTTATATTTGACAGTATCTTTGAGCCTGCATTTAAGATTTCTGTGTATGTACTATTATGAATGCCAGGGAGGGCTTTCTTTTTCTATTTTATTTTTTTTTTGCATTTGCCCAAGTGCCATTTGAAGGAGCAAAGAATAAAATGTAAACATCAAAATGATGTAAATTTAGAAAAGCAGAGATCTTCCCAGTGACCGCAGAACTGCTCTCTCACTCATAAATATTACATAGAAATGCGTCGTGCACATAGGCCCAAAGGCAGACTCTATGTGCCAGGAAGATGGGGCGCTTTGCCCTTTTGCCCAGAACTGCAACATACGAGACAATAAATATTTGCTGAAGAAACAATAAGCAATAATAATTTAGGTTGGAATTCTTAAATGATTTTGCATAACAGATTGCTACTTGCACTTGGAAATTAATAAAACTAAAAATTAGAAAATTGAAGCTTAGTAAAACATTTAAGAACATGGACTCCAGAAGCCAGTTGTTCGGGTTTGAGCCTAGTGTCTGACAGTGCCTGGGTACGAGACCAAACTCCAGCCTCTCTTCAACTTTACGTTTCATAAAGGATGAAACCTCAGTCACAGGGTGATCCCAGTGTTCAAAGAGTGACTGGATATAGTAAGCACTGGATTAGATTGTGGTTATTATTATTATTCCGTGATACCTTAATACCTAGACAGAGTCTAGACTCATGCAGGTATGGTAATGTGTTGGTTTTTCCAAAAGCCACATGTCAGCATTAGAACATTGAGGCTTGTTTTCAATCTGGAAGTAAAGGGAAGAAACACATCCGGCAGGAACAGCCCTGATTGCAGTGAGTTGGCCTGTTGGTCCCTGCCCCGCCAGCCTGCTGTCCTTGTGACACCACCCCGTGCCACCCCTTTCCTTCCCCACCGTCCTGACGCCCTGCATGGGCACACACACATGTGCGTGCACACACACACACACACACACACACACAGTTGTGCCCCAGTGACTCTGACACACGCAGGTACACATTTACCGAGTGGTCTGATGATACTGAGCTACTTGCAGTTTCCAGACTTGTGGGTTCTTTCTCGTCTCTGTGCCTTTTGACTTGCTGGTGTTTCTGCAGGAAGCATCACAGTTTGCCGTTTCTCAAGCCACAGCTTTTGTGCCCTGTCCTCTGATCCTAATCTTACCAAGCTGAGGAAGGTTTAGCACTTGGCATGTAGCCACATTGTGTCGTTACTGTGAGTGTCTCTCTATAGACGTAAATTGCAGGAGAACAAAAACTGTGTTTATGTATTTTCATCTTCCAGTGGGCGGAGGCTACGAAGGTGGCTGGTACATAAAGGTGTTAAATGAATGTTTGTTAAAGACCACCCTCCTCCCTCCTTCCCTCCCTCCCTCCCTCCCTCCTTCCTTCCTTCCTGCCTTCCTTCCTTACTTCCTTCCTGCCTTCCTTCCTTCCTGCCTTCCTTCCTTCCTTCCTTCCTGCCTTCCTTCCTTCCTGCCTTCCTTCCTTCCTTCCTTCCTTCCTTCCTTCCTTCCTTCCTGCCTTCCTTCCTTTCTTCCTTCCTTCCTTCCTTCCTTCGTGCCTGCCTTCTTTCCTTCCTTCCTTCCTGCCTTCCTTCCTTCCTTCCTTCCTTCCTGCCTTCCTTCCTTCCTTCCTTCCTTCCTTCCTTCCTGCCTTCCTTTTCCTCTTTTCTTTTTTTTTTCCTTTAGAGATAAGGGCTCGCTCTTCACCGAGACTGGAGTGCGCTGGCGTGCTTATAGCTCACTTCAGCCTGGAACTCCAGGGCTCGAGGGATTCTCCTGCCTCAGCATCTCAAGTAGCTGGGACTACGGGCACATGCCACTCACCCAGCTAATGCCTTTCCCTATTTTTTGTGGAGATGAAGCCTGGCTGTCTTGCCCAGGCTGGCGCCCAACTCCTGGCCTCATGTGATCCCTGCCGTGGCCTCCCACAGTGCTGGGGTCACAGGCGTGAGCCATGGCCCAGCCTCTCCCTCCTTTTCCTTCTTCCTTCGACAGATGGACTTACCTGCAGTCATGAAGTACAGTGAATATCAAAACTAAATATATGAAATATATTACAGTAGTTACTAATACTAATCTTTTCTTCCATTGCATTCAAACCTTACTTCACTTTAGGCCTTACTAAAGTGCAAAAGAGAAAAACAGCACCAATAAAACCAAGTATTTGTTAAACATTAGAATTGAGTCATATTAGGAAATTGTTCATTTTTTTATTTAGAAAAAAAGAAAAAGGAAGCAAAATTTTATGCACTGTAACTTTGGTGTGGGAAACTAATTTTTTAAAAAAAATTAAGACACATATAGATATTGTCTTTCTGTACACAAGATTATTCTGAAGGAAATCTTGTTCTCTTAAAAATGTTCTGGTAATTTGAGCTACAAGATGCAATTAGATAAGAACATTTTGTACGTTTCCTTACTCGTTTCATTTCTGCATTCTACATTTGGGCTATAGCTTTTTTTTTTTTTTTAAGGATGAGCTAACAGTAGTGCAAAGAGTTAGGCAATGTGGGATTGTTGTCATTTAAAGAATTGTAAAAAATGTGTGTGTAGGATGATTATCTTTTCAAAACTGATATTTTCAAATCATAAAATAAAATACTGAAGGAGCATTATTATTTAAGGTACCTTTATTTAATGTATCATTTAATATAAAATGAAATGGGAAACCTTCCTTCCCTTACAAGTTTTTGCTTTTTCTTTACATCTCAATTGATATATTTTAATGCAATTTTTAAAATATCGACGAAATTCCATGCATACTTTTATACATAAGTATCAGCTTTTCAGATTTTCACTTCAATCTCTTCTATGTGGACTTGTCATAACTATGGTAAATTTATATTTAATGTAAGTATGTTTCTAAAAGGATGTATAATAGCAAGCTAAGTTATTAAAGGACTATGTAAAACTTCAAACGTTTCTAAAGTTAGTTGCTGATACCTGAAGCCACGTCTTTTGGCTTGCTAATTATATTAATATGTCTTGTCTATTATATTGGCTAATTAAAAAAGTATCACAATGCAGCATTAGCCTAATTAATTAGAGGACACCTAAGAAAATAAGCCGTTGGTACTATTTTAAAAAGTTGGTAATTTCGTAGATAGTTTTATTGTTGTAGAGGATATTAATAAGCACAAAAGTACAATTTTTATGCTGGTTTCTATTGTGTATAGTGTAAGGGTTATTTAAAAATTTTCTATTGTGTGTAGTTTATTATAATCGGAACTGTAAAATGCACACCGTATAATATTACTTATATTATAAAATGTTACTTTTTAATGTAGACTTTTTATTAGAGCAGCTCTAGGGCTGCAGCAGTACTGAGCAAGCAGAAGGCAGAGAATTCTCACGGCCTCCTGCCCCCACCCCGCCCAAGCTCCCCGTGAGCCACGCCTCCCACCAGCGTGGGTGTAATTTGTCACAATCGGTGAAGCCACATGGACCCATCACCATCATCCAAAATCTGTAGTTAACATTATGGTTGACTCTTGATCTTGAGTATCTGAGATTTGGACAAAGATACAGAGGCGTGTGTTCACCATTATCGTATGATGCAAAATAGCTTCCGTGCCCTGAAAGTCCTCTGTGTTCTGCGGATTCATCCCTCCCTCCCCCAGACACCTGGCAACCGCTGATGTTGTTGCCGTCTCAATAGTTTTGCTTTTTCTAGAATTTCATATAGTTTCTTTAGATTGGCTTCTTTCACTTAGAAATATTGCCTTCGAGTTTCCTCCATGTCCTGTAATGGCTTCGTAGATCCTTTCTCTTTAGGGCTGATTCATTTCAATGTAATTTTTAAATATGCAAACACGTGTATCTCCCATGACTGCACTTGTTGATAGTTGTCTGATGGTTATAAGCCAGGGTGTGAGAAAAGAACTGATATGTGTCCTAAATCCCATGAAAATTAGAAGTAAAATATTGTTATTGATTTTATCTCCCATCATCATAAACAAAAAAATTAGTGTAATTTTTCCAACTATCAAATTAGCTAAAATATTCTCAGCCTTTTGGAGATGTGACATTTTATTATTGGCTGGATTCACAGATTTCTAATCAGAAACATGGAGGCGTGAAGTTTGGGGGACACATCTCTAACTACATTTCTCTAAATCTATTATTTATTTATTTATTTATTTATTTATTTATTTTTTATGTATTTTTAAGACCTGGTTGCACCCTGTTGCCCCAGCTAGAGTGCAGTGGTGTCATCATAGCTCACAACAACCTCAAACTCCTGGGCTCAAGCGATCCTCCTGCCTCTGCCTCCCAGAGTGCTAGGATCACAGGCAGGAGCCACTGCGCCCGGCCCCTCTGTATCATTTAGGACGCACGTATGTGTATCAGTGTTACTGGAAGAGTGGTTCACACATTGGTGCAACCTATGTGGGATGAGTATAGAAATTGAAAGTCAGCATTGAAACACTTTTCATAGTAATTTAACAGAAACATTTTATATTGATGAATAGCAATGAATTTGCTTTTGTATTTTGTATGTCTTTGTTTTCATTTCTTTAGTACTTAATTTTATTGCATTTTTATGAAAGGTTTATTTTACAATTGATTGGGAACAATAAAACCATTTCTTCAAGACAAATAGCTTTTGAAGCACTGCCACATAGTCTAGTCAGCCACAGTTTACAGAATTTTGAAAATAAAAGAAATGAATGTTCAATAGGGCAACAACAGTTAATGATACTTTGTTGTGTATTTCAAAATAACTGAGAGTGGAATTGGAATGTTCCTAATACAAGGAAATGATAACTGCTTGAGGAGATGGATATTCCAGTTACCATGATTTGATCATTACCCATTGTGTGTTTATATCAAACCATCACATACACCTCATAAATATGTATAACTTTTATATAACCATAAAAATTAAAAAATTAAAAACAAAAATGAGTGAGATTTGAAATTCCTTTCCTTGAAAATCTTGGCAAGAGGAAAATGAAATACTCTTGTGTTAAATGAGGACAAGAGTTTCCAGCCTTTGCAGCAACCTCTCGCCCTCTCCCCACAGGAGCGAACCTCCATGGTGGCCCCGACATCCCCCCGTCCTGCCATTCGGGCTTTTGCTCTTAACTGTGGGCTGGATCTGTGACTCGGTTCTCACACACGGTGCTTAGTGATGGATGTCATTTTGAACTTAGTGTGAGAAGAGACACTGTTCTGTATGACGCATGCGCCCTCATTCGCATGGAATTCTCACACTCGGGGAGGCCGTGATATGGGCCCCTTGTTGGGTGGCTCTGGTGGCAAGGAACTGGGACCCTTGCTTCAAAACTTAGCAGGGAACAAAATCCTGCCAAAAAATACCCAAAAAATTGGAAGATGATCCTCTGCTGGCCAGGCCGTCGGAGGAGAATGCAGCCCTTGGTGTCAGCCCTGTGAGAGACCTGCGCAGCAACGCTCAGTTCAGCCAGGCTCAGATTTTTTATTTTTCATGTTCAGAATTTTGATCCTCAGAAGCAATAAGATAAACGTTTGTTGTTCTAAGCTGCTAAATTTTGGCATAATTTATTATGCAGCTATAGACAGCTAATATACCTTTTCTAAAAAATGAGGGTGCCTCATCTGCCAGTGCACAGGGGTGCAGGGGGATTCCTGGGGACTGTTTCAGCCAGTATCCTCCAGATAATCCCTTACTAATGATTTTAACTCTCATTGCCTTTCTGGTTTACTGGGCTGTTTTTAAAAACAAGCATGTTGATAATTTGGTAGTATTATTACTCAGTGTTTTTTAAAAAATCTAAAATCTAAAACTTAATTATTGAGACAAACCCCAAGATATATGCATTACACTGAATTTCTGAATTGTGCAAAGGGTCATTTTTGAACATCTTTGGTCTGTGTGATGCTGAAGAAGAAGGAAAAGATGATAGTCATCGAAAGCAAATAAAAAATTGTGGCTTAAAAACAACAAAAATCAAAACTCAGTGGGAACAAAACAGCTCTTAGTTTATGTCTAAAAATAGATATGTTCAAAAAAGTATTCACAGGTATTAATCACAGTAAAGTGTCAGAGGGAAATAATTGAAGTTCACTTATAAATATATACTCACTAATACCCAACCAGCACAGAATCCAAAAGAGCTTATTTTTGCTGCTGGAGGGAAAAAGAAAAAACATAGAAATGCTTTCTGGACTCAATAATGAAACAGCTAATGCACTTTGTCTCTTAAGAGAGCACATTCTAAAATAGATAAATATTATTTCAATTTCATTTATGATGACTATTTTACATTGTATTTAGTTTGTATTTTTTGAATATACTGTTTTTCATTGAGTGTACATGCTGATGATTTAATCAGACTGATACGCATTTAGCAATTATGTATTTGTAAGATTATTTTGTATTTACATTTGATAATATCATTAAACAGTCTCACATTTCATCTATATTCAATATCTAGTTTATAGAAGTTTTAAAAATTATTAATTATGAACACTAAGATGTTATAAATACTAAATGTAAAATAAATATGGAACTATTTTAAATATTTATTAAAATTTTTAATATAAATATGTTAATATTTATATTTATTATAAACATAGAAAGTTATAAATTTTACAAATAATGTAAATTAAATATGGAAATATTGGCATTGTTACTTTGTTCCAATCACTAAACAATATCTAAAGTTTTGATTTACTAATCTGAGAAATGTGCTTGGAGTAGAAGCACATTTCTAGTACCTAGAGGCGTTTTACCTTTATTTAGCCTTTGATTACATTTTAAATTGAGGATCATGAAAATGGAGAACACACATTTGCAATCCATCCCTAAAACTTTTTTTGTGTAATACCCATCGTAAAGATTTTTATAATCATATTTTCCTTGGTTCCAGATTATGCATTGTGATTTCTTATTCTATCAATATGGTAAACTCATCTGTAGATTATATCCAAAGCTAGATGATATACTGATGGTCACAAAAGGGTAATAAAGTACTTGGAAAATTTATAGACCTTAAGATTTTAGAATAGAATCATGAAAATCCTGAACATTAAACATCTCCCCCCATACCACCGAAAGATTAGTTTTCCTATGTGGAAATGGAGAACTCTTCCATTAAATACAGCACTGTAACATCTCGTAAGCCTTCTTTTATGAGAGGCACGAGAGTATAGGACAGGACAGTGGAAGACCAGACAGTAAATATTTCGAGCTTTGCAGGTCTCTGGTCTCAGGCACAGCTATTCAGCTCTGTGTGGTAAGCACTAAAGCAGATATCACAATATGTAAAAGAATGTGTGTGGCTGTGTTTTAATAAAACTTTATTTATAAAAACAGGCGGTGGGCCTGGCCCATACGCTGTAGTATACTGAAATGGCTTAGAATGCAGGCTCTGGGGTACACTTCTGGGGTTCATGTCTCACCTGTACATCCAGCTATTTGTGTAAACTAGCAGTTACTTCATCTCTCCCTGCTTCACTCTGGCATCTGTAAGCGGGAGTTGTGGTGGGGTCACTTACCTCTTGCCGATGTTGCCAGCGAAGTGCGCGTAACAGTTCCTCGTGTGGGTAAGGGAGCAGTCACTTCAAGCCACTGTTCTTCTCAATTTCTTTTCGGTGTTACTGTCCTTGTAGTTACAGTGAAGATTCCTGATATCTAAATGTCCTTATTTTATGTGTTGAGGCAGAGTAATTTTTGTGCCTTTCCCTGATGTAAATGGATCACAGGTCTGTGCATTAATGTAAAAGTAATCCGCATACATTCTCTACATATTCTGAAGGATTCTAGCCTCAGTTTACAGAGATGTTCAGAGACAATTGAGGAATTATCTCAGTAGCGCTGTCCCTTCTCACAGTGTATTTTATTTATGTGTTTAATCTTTGGTGAGTCGGGCAGCATAAAATGCTCTCTAAAAAATAAAGGCTCACCAAAGTGTGATAAATGAATTCTTTTGGGATGCTAGGACACTAGGTGGAAAAATGAGTGCCCCTTGGGTAATAAATGTGACACTCGGGTCCCTGAAAGAGATAGTTTGTCTCATGCAGATAATTCCTTTAAACCAGGACGAAGCTTTACTTACTTTATCTTGTGATCAAATCATGGGTTAAGTATTTTTACACGGGAGAGTTTCCTCTTTTGTGAAATTTATTAGATTAGCTATTATGCCAGCCATTCTTCCCATAATACGATGGGATGTGTAAATTGGACGGTCATAATATATTACACATTTCAAAAAAGCAAACAGATTTCCACTGCTATTTTTTAGCTGTAGAACTAGCAATGCCTCATGATTTAGCTGAGCTATTGAACTAGATAGCAAGCAAGAGAAGTTAATTTTAGTAGGAAAATTCTAAAGTTTTGTATGAGAAGATTTGAGGGAACATAATCAAAAGATTCAGAAATCCTAAAAAATTTACCTCCAATATCTCATAATTCACACAGTCATCATCGTATAATTTTTACTTCTGTGTACATGGAAAAAGATTAGCCAAGTGTTTGTCAATAAGTAGAATAATAGCTTATTATACTTTGGGTTACGAAGATTTGAGTAAAAAATACAATAGCCATAAAAGGTTAGAAATTCGGAGTTTTTCAGTCTTCTATGTTGTCTTCAAATATAAACATTTTGCTGATTGACTTAGTCCCTGGGGAAAAAATAGGGCCTTTTACTGCGGGACCACTGGCCCAGTCTTTCCTCCTCTGCAGAAGACTAGGGGTCAGGAACATTCCCTCCCTGTAATTTTCGATGCGTTTGTGACTATACCCTATTTAAGTGGAATTTGAGACCAGGACCCCTTCCATCTCTTACTGGCTTGTGGAAAAGGAAATTGGGCAGTGGTGATGGTTGCTTGGGAACAAGACTTAAAAAAAAAAAAAGAAATAGAGGCCAGTGGGTCACGGTGGAGAAGTCAAACCAGAAAGTGGGTTTGGATTCAGGGTAAAGTCCGGGAGGAGAAAGGAAGTCCGTGCATAAAGAGGACAGTCCCAGAGAGGCGTGGCCAGATGGACGGTTCCTGAGGATTTGCCCTGAGGTTCCTCTGCAAGGTTGTGTGACCCGTGCTAAGGCCAAAGCCAACATTCAGCATCAGATACTCAGTAGGGACTGATTTCACAAGGATTCAGTGATGGTCACAGCGAAAACCTGCGGACAAGGGCCCAATTGGAGGTTCTGTGTCTGCATATCTGAAGGCATGCCCTAACGGAACACATGCTCAGCCTGATTCGGAGATCTCGTGTGTTCGTGTGTATGTATGTATTTATTTATTTTCATTTTCCCACTGACTAATTGTATGACTTTGGAGCTTCCCAGCTAGTCATTGTTCTGCAAGAGGCCAGCCCAGAATGCAGTGGCTTAAAAACCAGTTTGTTATTTCTCCCCGTGGTTCTGTGTTCTGATTGCACTTGCTGGGAGTTCTCATTTTGAGTGTCCAAAGTGGTTGCAGTGAGACGGGTCCTGAGTCGGAGTCACTGGGAGGTTCACAGGCTCTCGCGTGGCTGGCGGTTGGTCTTGGGCGTGTCTGGGAGCTCCTCGGGGATGTAGACTCGCGGCTTCTCTGTGTGCCTCGGGCTTTTCTCACGGGGCGGATGAAAGGCTTCTCGGAAACCAGTCTTAGAGTGGCCCGAATGCCTCTGCCACGTGCCATTGATCAAGCAAGGCATGAGACCGTGCTGCACTCAGATGAGAGAGGGTGAGAGTCACCTGCTGTGGTGGGTGCCAGGGTGAGTGCGCAGTGAGCTCAGCAGGTGATGGAGGCCATCGCAGAGATCATCTGCTCCCATACTGCCGGACTTGGGGAGGACCAGAGAATATTTCAGAAATCTTGTAAAACTAACTCTCAGGATTTCTATGTCCAAGACGACCATGTTTGCAAATCAGCTTCCCGGTGACGACCTTCACCTGCAGCGTTGGAGATTTGTTTACTCTCTTTCCTTGCTTTGGGCAGGTCCCTTTTCACTTGCCCCGTCCGTTCTGAGTACACCTGCCCTTCAGGTGAGACTCCGAGCTCCTGGAAGTCACAGCCGTGCATCACTCAATTTCCTTTTTCCTCAGCATCTATTAGCAGCACAATAAGTTTTATTGAAATAGTTGAAAAAATAACATCATGAGTCTCCATTATGACTTTGGAGGATTAATAAAGTCATACTTTTTGTACATTTGGTTTCAGAGGTCAATGGTCAAGGGTCATAGTGGTATTGCCAAAAAGCTGTTCTCCCATAGCCTATACCATGTGTTATACACCAGGTATTTTATTCAGATATTTCATTTTCACATGATATTGATTGAATAAAGATATTCATCGTAGCATCATAATGATTGATGGCAATTAATAAAATGTTTCACTGGTTATAATAATAATAGGTACCAATTTTTAAGTGTATATTTTGAGCTAGAAACTATACTAATACTTCGCATATATTATATAATTTAATCTTTACAGAGCTTAATAACAGTATTAGTCTCAATTTTCAGAAAAGAAAACTTAAGGTCAGAGTTGAAATATCAGTTCCTTGAGACAGTTTATTAGTTTGTTGATTTTTGAGCTTTCTGTGTTTTGGATGTGAGCATTTACTGCTATTAGTTTTCCTCTCAGGAATGCTTTTGCTGTATCCCACAGATTTTGATAACTTGTGTCCCCGTTATCGTTTAGTTCAAAGAATCTTTTGATTTCACTCTGTGTCTCCTCCTTGACCCAATAGTCATTCAGCAATAGATTGTTTAATTTCCGTGACTTTGTGAAGTGGTGAGTGTTTCTGTTGGAATTGATCTCTAATTTTATACCACTGTGATCTGAGAAGATACATGGTATAATTTCTATTTTTTTTAGAATTTGTTGAGGTCTGATTCGTGGCCTAGTATGTGATCAATTTTGGAGAAAATTCCGTGGGCTGACGGGAAGAAAGTATATTCGGCTTTATGTGGATGGAACTAATTGATGCGGTGAGCATAGTGTGGGGGAAGGGCAGGCCTCTAGCCCTGGCTTGGGTGAGGCAGAGTCATAACTTGTACCCAAAATGTGTGTACCCCCATAATATCCAGAAATTAAAAAAGACAAGAAATATCAGAGTAAGTGGTAAATATAAGGTTCACATCTAAACTTTACTTCTTCCAAAATCTTGCTCTCTTTCCGGATGGCCTATCATACTGCTCACTTTGTTTTCCTCATATTTATTTTTCATTCTGATGTATTAATTGAAATTGTTAAGCTAGAATTTGAAAATTTGTTACAGATTATCTTTCAATCTTTATAATTATTCTTTCTTTCATTTTCTTAAATTTTTATTTTTTTATCTTAATTCATTTGAAATTTTAGACAGTTTTTATGTGAATGAGATCACTGATAAGACGTTATTGCTTATGGAAGTAATACTTTTTTGGACAAGAGGAAGAAATGACATTTTAAGTAGTGTTTCACTAATTAAATACGATTGAAAAGTATCAATATAATGAAATAGAATTCTAAATGCCTTAGAGTAAACAATGTAGTATCAAGTGTGGCTCTGTCAATGAGAGGACAAGCTAAGACAGGACTGTTGTAAGGGGCTGGCTCCTTTTTTATGTAGTGTGGAGCTGATGCCGTCACTTCGTGGGGGATTCATTGCAGAGATGCTCGTTGTAATAGTAAAGTGTCAGTCAGTATGGTTGGCGATGCCAGAGCTGAATCTGCTGTAGGGATTGTATTCCAAATGGATGACTGTTACAATGGCCTTACGTGAAATCCCAGATAGTTTAACATCAGACTTCAGATAGGGAAGAGAAGTACTATGGAAATACTGTCTTCTAAACTGTTTTGGTATAGATTGACATTCTATGCCCTGCCTAGAACTGGACTGAATTTTATTAGGATATGAGTAGGTGATATCAGAAATAGTTACCATTGATGACCATCACTTTGGCATTCATTTTATTTTTGAAATGTACCTCCGTAAGTATGATCCTATGTATCTCATTTTATAATTTTATAATACTTTTTCTATATTTTAAAAATACTTTATAACTGTTACTTAATATACATTACAAAATACTTATGGGAAAATAGGACAAAATTGTGTCCAGTAGACTTCAGTGGCATCTCCTCTAGTTACTATTATTTAAAAGCATGACGCTTTGTGAATAATTTCTTTTCAGTCATATACTGCAGTTAGATTTTATCGCCTATATAGCTCTTCACACGCACTGGAACAGCTTGTGTGGATTAAATAATGGCTCACGTGATGCCTGAGCACGTGCTTGCTGTGTTCATCTCTGGGCATTTATGGAGCTCTTGGGCTTCAAGACTGTCTCATTCCCAGTTGATCCTGTATCCAAATCTGCGAGTGTTTGCGTAATCCCGGACGTAGTTTCATGCCAATGCAGATTATTCCTTCAAACACTGGGAGAATTTATCAGCACAGATGTACAGTGTGGGTGCAGGTGAACCCAACAGTCGATCTTTGGATATGAACCCCACTTTACTGCACAAAGCCTGCTTGTAACCAGTTACTGTAAAAGGAAACCAGTTTCTCTATTCTAGGACACGTGCGTATTTCCCCCGGTCACTTTCCTAAACTTACAGTTTTATTTTTGTATTTATAAGAAAATAAAAATTGAGTCAGACATTTAATGTGTAATTTATTATAGCAAAATACTATAAACAATATGAAAACATAGACATATGAGGGCATAAATTATCCTCAAAAGAGTACTATCTATTAAATATGTTGAGAAAATTAATAAAGTTGTAAAATGTTACAAAAACTCTGGATATGAAATTGAATGTATGATACGCTTTCACATACTGTGAAAAAAACTTGTTAGTTGTAGAAGTCCCTTTGTTCCAGGATATTTTGGTTCATTTTTCTTTCTGTATTTCCCAACAACTCTACATCAGTGGTCCTTACATGGGTGATTTTTTACCCTGGAGAACTTAGGCAACAGCTGGTGACATTTCTGTTTGTCACAGCTCGGGGGAGGATCCCTGCCCGTGTCTGTGTGAGCAGAGGTCGGGGTTGCTGCTGAGCAGTCTGCCGTGCACAGGGCGGCCTCTCGCCCGAACACCACAAGGAATCGTATGGCTGAACGTATCAATGATACCAAGTTTGAGAAACTGTGCCCCACGTTAAATATGTATTTTACTTAAAATTAGAGAAAAAGATGCAACATTAAAACCACAAGAAAAAAACAGTTTAAATAATATGATATGCAAATTAATTTTTCTTACGCAGACTATATTTAGTAGAAAACTGACAGTTACTGCTTCTCTAATTATAAGAAATTGGCAAAGGTGGTAATATTAAATTCTTACGGTCTCTGTAATTCACTAGTGTAAGCTTTTGAATGAGTGATTAGAATCACTCATTGCCTGTTGAAACATCAACTCAGGACTGGTTTTAGTCATCTCAGTATGAATTTTTCCAGTTGGGGGCATCTCTCGCAGTTGTTTTCTCAATCCTTGGTTGGCTCATTTTGGATCTAAGTTGAAGCCTGAGAATGACCAATATTCACACAAAGCTTTTTTGAAACAAAAGAAATCGTATCTGAATGAACACTTAAGTGAAAATACTTTCATTTCTCATCCTGGCAAAACTCCTAAGATTTAATGAGGTGAAACTGTTTTAAAAAAGTCTCATGATGTGAGAACAAAAAGGGTATGTCTAAAAATAACTTAGGAGGCTGACTCCTTTGCTTTTCCATCCCATATCAGATGCCCGCATGCCTGGACCACAAGGTTTCCCTTGACATCACCAAAACAACAAGACTTACGTTTCACATCGTGATTTTAAAATTTTTATATAGCTGTTGTCCCAACTAACCAAATTTGATCGTGTTATTCTGAAGGAAGTTCATTAAATGCAGTTGAAGTTAAAATTTACCATCATGGGCGGGGGGGGGCAAGGGCAACACACGTAACCTGAACATCTGTACCCCCGTAATATGCTGAAATAAAAATAAAATTTACCATCATATTCTTTTTTTGATATACGTTCACCTGACCGCTGATCACCTGTGCAGATGCTCAGTATCTGCCAGAGTTTGACACAATCACTGCTGTGTCAAACATGCTGCTTTCGGGTTATCTGATTTCAGTGCTAACGATGTCCGTTCTGTACCTATTCCATCTTCTCAGGCTCTGTGATATTCACACGAATGGAGCCACTTTTGCACTAAAAACTTACCCACATCTTTGTGGGTGATGTCACTTGTAGCCGTACCAAGTCACAACAGTCCGAGGTGGTATCAGAAACACTTTCTCTCTTGTATGAACTACACTCATAAATGTAGGCTTTTAAAAAGTTCACTGCACCTAACATTTAACATTTCTTGAAGGGGGCCGATTAGACTTCAAAAATATGAGGAGTTTACGGCTGTTTTTAAGAAACCATAAAAACAAAAGGATTCGGTCAGCAGTAATGAGAGCTTGTCCAGTGGTGTTGCCCAAAGGCAATAACAGAGATGAGCTTGACCCTTCTGAGCAGCTGTTAAGCTTTAGCACCTTCTCTATGTGGATACTGTGCCGTCACTTTGCAGAGCGTATAACTAGTCCTCACAGTACCCCTCTCGGACAGGTCGGGTTATTTTTCCAACTTCACTCTCAAAGATCTGAGGTCTAGGTTATCACCTCCTCTAAAGAGATGCAGCTAATAAGTGTTAAAGCCAAGACTTAAGATTCCAGTTTGCTTGTCTGCAAATCCGGCACTCCACGCACATGCGTGCATGTTTAGCTTTCTGTTGTGCCTCAGAAGAGAATTAAAAAAATAGCTGCTCAACTCCTTTCCTGTTTGGAACAAATAATATTCATCATCCTAAACTGTAACATGTATTTTAAAAAATAAAAGGTGTTAAATGAACATATTTTATGATCCTTAGCTTAAGTTTTGAGAGTTTTAGTGGAGTAATTTAATTTGAAAACAGTTTTCTAAGAATTCTATCATGCTATAATTGCTTTTTAAAAAAGGTTTTTAGTATTCTGGGAGGCCAAGGTGGGAGGATCGCTTGAGGTCAGCAGTTTGAGACCAGCCTGAGCAAGAGCAAGACCCCGTCTCTACTAAAAAAAAAAAATAGAAAGAAGTTAGCTGTACAACTAAAAATGTATATGGAAAAAAATTAGCCAGGCCTGGTGACGCATGCCTGTAGTCCCAGCTACTCGGGAGGCTGAGGCAGGAGGATCGCTTCAGCCCAGGAGTTTGAGGTTGCTGTGAGCTAGGCTGACACCAAAAAAAAAACAAAAAAGAGATTTTTAAAAGTGAGTACATAATCAATGTTTATTTAATCACTCGGAGGCATTATTCTCCCTTAATCTAACCCTAGATAATGTAGTGCAGAACCTATTAGCATAGATTGCCATAACTTGCCCCCTTCTTAATATAGTCCTCTCTGGACATAAATATCAGGCCAACAGAGATGTCTTCTGTGGTTTGTCTTTTCTTTTTTTTTTCATATTTTTCTTTTATTTGAGTTTGGTGGGATGGGAGTGCAGAAGGTGGTAGTGAACTGTTAGTCGTAATAAGGAAAAACTTTGGAAACAATTTTAAATTTTTCATAAATAATTGGAGAATTGTGTTTATTTCCATAATTAAACTGTGTGCTAAATTTCCCTCTTCATACGCGGGAAACCACCAGCAAAGAAGATGGGGAAGGTTCCCTAGGTGGTGTAGGTTTCTGGCTGAGCAGGCGACATCACACTTCCCCACCTATGCTGCTCTTGCTCGCAGCAAGTTACCATAGAGAAGACCATGTATTAATTTGAACAGTGACTCCTCTTTTTGTTTACAATAAGAGGCAATATGCGTGAGGTGCTTTTATAAGGCTTTCAGAGTGGTGAGAACAGTAAGTAAAATAGATTCAGTCCCTTTGGCTTTGCTTTTTAAATTCTTTTAAAATTTATACATTGCCCCACTTTTGTGTTGTGCAGTCACATTTACTAAATACATTGTAAATATATTGTATTGATTCTTCTCCATATTAAAGATTTAAACTTTAGGCAGGGTTTAATTAGGTATGCATTTCTTTCTTAGGCTCCCAATTGCATTTTGATGAACTCCTTAGATATTCAATTAACATGTGAATGATTTGCAAAAAGTATATTTATACTCTGTGGGCTATTGCAGAATCACTTGTATTTTCCCTGCTATATTAATGATTGCAGTTACGATTGTACTAGTGGAAAATGAAGTTGTATAATCGGAAACTGCTAAGATACTTTATAGCTTATTAGCTTAGGGT
This sequence comes from Avahi laniger, assembly GCA_963575035.1. Classification (NCBI taxonomy): domain Eukaryota; kingdom Metazoa; phylum Chordata; class Mammalia; order Primates; family Indriidae; genus Avahi; species Avahi laniger. The sequence goes on from CAUYSK010099657.1 coordinate 19,926, forward strand.
AATTATCTGCATGTTGCATTACACATTGAATTGCAATGGAAAGTGTTGCATTATAATATTTAGCAGAAGTGGCCACCAAGAATAGTTAAATTGTTACACTAACCATTGACTTGAAGTGAAAATGAACACATTTATTGAAAGATTTTTCTGTAACTTGTAAACAATGTTTTCACCTTTGGTAACTATTCTTTTTCTCTTGTTTCTTTTTTTATTTTTTATTTATTTATTTATTTGTTTGTTTTATAATTTGCTGCTTGCCATTGCAGGAAGTAGAGGTTTGTATACAGCTTTTGTGTTTCATACTTTATTCTAGATTTTGTATGAATCCTTACATTCTAAGTACTCATACATGCTCAATTCACATTATTTTCCCCTTTAGGATGATTATTTCCGCACTTGGAGTCCAGGAAAGCCCTTCGATCAGGGTAAGAATCTAATTGTTTTAAAATAGAAATTTTTACATATTTATAATTGCTGTGCTTTTAAAAATGGTATTTAGTGTCTGGATAGATTCTGCAGTACTAAATAGAAGAGCTTACATAAATGGAAAAGTAAGTGCATGCAGTAATTACTTTCATTGCACCATAATGTAGTTAGAAATAAACTAATTAGGTATCATGATTATATTAGTATGTCTTTTATTTTTAGATATGTGTTTTAGAGTGCTGATTTGGGCTTTTGAACTTTATTGTGTTTACTGTGATTAGTAGATACAAGTCACTTCGTCTGGTTTTCCAGTGCATTCACTGGGCACCAGATTTATTTGTTCAAAGTTTCAAAACAAATGATTCTGTTGCCTCTTTTCTGGTTAATAAAAGCCTTCATTTAAAATGGAGAAGACTGGTAATTAGACTCAACTGGGATCTTAAAAGACCCAAAAGGAAAAGCCTTGTACAAAATTAGGGTCCCCCCACCTCTGTACACACAGCTTGCAGTTCTGGTTAATTTACCTAAGAAGAAAAAGCAGGAAATGTGAATGGGAATGAAAATACCCCTACGTGTGCAATGAGGATGGAAACATCAAACTCAATGCAACCATAATTATATACATAACTACAGAGATTTGTTTACTAAATTCCATATTATTAGAACCTGGGACTCTCCTTTTAAATTTTGAAACAAAAGAAATTTCTACTTTACATAGGCTAAGGATAACACTCCATGAAGTAGTACCATTTAAAAACAGAAAGCATTTCAAGAATATTTAGGTAAGTGATTCAATGATGGAGCCATAACGTGTTATTCAAGGGAGCTCAGGTTATTTTGTTGTGTCTCCACACTTTGACCGAGTATTCGGGGTGACCGCTGCAGCAGCCAGCCTCTAATGGGAGACCAGCCTGTTGGCCCTCGTCATAGACTCTCATCAGCTTTGATGTTGACCTGCAGTCTGAGACAGCCGTCCATGTCCCGTCTCCCCTTCAGAATCAGTTTCTTTCTTATATACACCATGTGATTTCAATATTATTATCCATTGTGCCTGTTTGTGGAATAAACATTCTAAAATTCTAAAAAAAAAATTAATTTTGACTTGGTTCCTAATAAGTCAAGCCAATGCATTAAAAGAGAGGCAATAAAAAAATAATGACATGCAGACTGCAATATATTTGCCAGCTTTCTTGGGAAATGAATTTTTATGACGGAATCATAAACCTTGAAAAGTGGGAGTTATCCATGGAATGGATGTTAACACTTAAATCTGTCAGACTTGGCGCATCCAGTTATAATAAAGATGTTTCATTTTTTCCTTTTTGCGTGCATGATAACGTGTTGAATTGCTATTTATCTCTCAAAAAACAAATTCCTATACAAGAGAAGCTTTCAAACCCTGATGTTCTGCAGTATTGGTTTACTTTAATTTTCAAAGAAGTTTTTAACCTACTAACTTGTTAAAAATGTATTTATCAGGCAGGGAGGAACTCATGACATGATAATACCTAATACTCATGAAGAATGCCCTATATTCAGTCACTGTTCTAAGTATTTTATGTATATGTTCGTTTACTCATCACAGTAACCCTGCAAGCAGATGAGGATGTTAAGGCATTGAGGAGGTTAAGCTCTTGCCCAGGTTAAATTCCTACAGAGTGGCGGAGTCAGAATTCGGGCTCAGCCATTCTGAACCCCAAGCCTGTATCCTAACTGCTGTGTGATACCACCACTCCTGTGATAGCACTAACGTGAAATAATGGCATACTAATGACATTTTGAAGCTTATGCTTTAAAATATATATGTTTATTTGAAAAAATACTAGAAATAGAATGGTTAGCTTTATTTTTATATGGTAAAACAATTTTTCTATACCATCAGATCCTGAGTTTTGATTTATTAAATGCACATAGTTGACAAACATATATGGAGCTTTTTTATTAAAAAATGAAAAATATAAAAAATTAGATTGGGATACATGTATGTGTTTTTGGCTTTGAGTCAAATTAATCAACCCATCTGCAGACCACACTGAAGAGTGAGCAGCTTACTCTGTTCCCACCTAGCTCTGAGTAAGATACACCATGTACACCACCTGGATAGACAGACTTGAGATATGTTAGTTCTAGTATGTTCCTTGTTCTTTCTGATGACAGACTCTTCCTTCCAGTCTTACCTTCAAAAGCTGATTGATCTGTTGAACATAAGATAATTTATAAAACTTTTTATGAGTGTTTATAATTTTAATATATCATGTTTTCATGGATCTATGGACATCCATATTATATCAATATAAGTTGATTTTCCCTTACTTCTTTTTTGGGGAATCTGCATATTTCCTAAAAAGAGTGAAGAAAAGTTACCTTGTCATTACATTTTTTTATGCTGGCATTTATACAATTTTAATCATCTTTACTTAAAGTTATCTTTTACTTCTATTTCTATATCCACAACATATGCAGAAATTAAAGTACCACTAATGACAATGTTAATGAGTACTTATAACTTCTCGGCATAGAACGTCTTTCTGCATCTACACGTAAATGTGCACACATTACATGTATGCATAAACATAAATGTGCACACATTGCATGCATGCATAAACATAAATGCACACATTACATGCATTCATAAACATAAATGTGCACATGTTACATGCATGCATAAACAAATGCACACTTTACATGCATGCATAAACACACAGATCCATATCTACACAGGCACAAACACACCTGCACTTGCAAACTTGCTTTGAGGTAAAGTCAACTGATGGTTCATGTAAACCTTACCTACCTTTCAGTTTAGCTCTGAGAAATTTTTCGTCTCATTTAAGCTTCTGTCCATCATCACATTTCCACTTTGCTTTTTCTTAACCACTAAAATTGTAAACGTTTTGGGAAGACAAAATGTTTACAAGTGAATTTAGTAAAACTATTTGATGTTGCCGGATGTGCTGCGCAGTGGGAGGAAGGGCCCTGATGCGGAAAGGAACTTCCTGGAGTTTCTTCACCTTGTTCCTGCACATCACTGCTCTCCGTCAGCGCGGCTGATCATGAGTTCACACGACGGAAATCAACTGAGAATAGTTCTAATGAGGACGTGCATCTTTTGGAATAAGGCATAAAACTGATATGTTTTACCGTGTTTACTACGACAAATAAACGGGAAGTGGAAATGCATGAAGGAGCCTAGAGTGGTACCGTGATAACGGCTTCAAATAATGTAATCACCACTTTGGATAAATATGCTGCAAACTTCGAAAATAAATATTCACTCCTTTCCTTTGTGCTGCGCTAACCCTGCTTTGTTTCTGACGATGGATGAATTCTGGTGCGTAGCAGATAAGGGACTGAAATTCTTAGCGGTGGTTCCAGACGGTCCTTTAGAGCATCTGCTTGAACTGAGGTACTGTATGTACAAGGATCGCCTGTTATTCAAGAGTTACCTTTTTGCCAACATGTGATAGACAGCTAGGTTCTCTCAGGTGAGAGACTCGGAAGCAAAATACACTTTCTGTATTCCCTTGATTTTGCTATCCAAACCAGCTCGGAGTCGCTCTGCTCGATACCTACCGTGGCAGCATTATGATCCGTAGATTAGTAACGAGGAAGTTGAATCTACGTAGAGCCAGGGATTTCGGTACAAATCAGTTTCATTTTGGGACATGTTTTCCCCGCTCCTGCAGGCCGCCGGTGTGTGGAATTAGGGGCAGACGGTGCGGCTGTGGCAGGATCTGCGCCTTGGGTTTCTCACAGCAGTTTCCGTGTGTGCTTTCTTCCTAAGCCACGGCCTCTCGGGGGAGGGCAGCTGGCTCTCTCTGCTTCATTAGATGCATTCAATGCAACAGAGGTTTCTGAAGAGGAGGCCTCGAGGAAACCATTCCTAAACTCAAGTGACTCCAAATCCGGCCAGGCGATCTAGACACGTGACAGCTAAACTTGAAACTAAAGGATCCAGCCTTGCTAGGATCAGGGCGGGGAGGTGGGGAGACTCGCTCTTCAGAAGGCGATGATGTGCTCAGCCCCGCGTTCTCTCGCTGCCTTCGTGCCTTAAGGACCCATCCTCAGGGCTGTGTCTGATGTGCATCATTTTCCATCCATTTGCAAAACGTCTCACATGTAACAACAGCCACAGCCTGGCGTGGGCATTTGCAGGCAGCCTCTGGCTGCAAAGGAAAAGCTGCTGAGATCTCATCTGGAGCCTTTATTCCCTCCAGGGAAGGAAGCTGTTCGTAGCATCGCGGCTGTTACTGTTCCTGAAACTGAGAAAGCCTAGTGTTTGAGAAAACGACCCGGCTGTCTTCCTCTTCCTGAGGACGTTATTATACCTGCTAAGGCACACGTTGTGTCGATTAGATTAATTTGCTTGTTTACATGAGTATTTTTTTCCATGTTCTTAGGTGGTGTTTATGGCTAGTATTTTGGAACAATAGATGGGTCTGAGCCGTGGTTCACAGTAGAGGCATGGTGCTGTTACAGTGCTGCTTTGTTTAGCAGTTTGGGGCCTTCTGGCATTTTTCTGGTGGAAAAATTGGTATTCCCAGAATTGAAATTCAGTGGTGGCACTATGCAAAGATGATTACATAATTACAGTACTTTTGGAAATGGATTTTCTGAATCATTATTTGATCTGAGCCATTATTTACCCAATTCACATGAATTGATTTAGGATTTTTGTATCTTTTTGGACAAATTAAGGCATTAGGGCATTAAAAGTTCTAATATCCGTGTTGGTCTGTATCCCGCATTGGCTGTCGTCACCCACGGCGGCAGCATTGGAATCCCTGCACTCCTGGGGAAACATGCTAAGAAATTATATTCAACCTAGAAACCAACAGTGCGTGCTCATTTACTCTGTTACACTTAGTACATCAAAATCATATAAGCTTCTAAATGAGACATTTATTTTGGTATCCAATTCTGAGTTCTCTATATGATGATGGTATTTCATTTGTTTTACACCATAGCCCATAAAATACAGCAACCAAGAATCTTAGACTGTTTTGTTCTGTGCCAAATAGTGGTACTTACTCCATCGAACAGTGATGATTATTTAGAGGTCTGTGTTTTTAGCTCATGAGAGAAAATTGAGGTTAACATATAAAACTTGATTTGCTTCATATCACAGTAGCCTACACAGGTGTGCAAGAAGGCAAATTACATTTATTTTCAATGACTTCATGGGTTATTAAATTCTGAGTCAAATTTATAGAGCAAGAGATTGATCAAAGTCACTTCAAAGGTGTTTGGTGATTTAAGAAACGATATTCTTATCTCAAACCTTGTTAACCTAATGCAGTAAGAAGTTTGTAAAGAGTGAAAACCGTGGATGCGCATAACAATTAATGTTTTTAACAGGAACCTCTGCTGGCTAGAGGAGTGATTCTCAGTCACTCAATTAAAAAGTACAGTTGAAGGGGCTTGATCCCTGCATGTTTCGAGGTAATAATGTAGGGCAGGGCCTTAGCACTTGTTGTGTGTGTTTGTGTGGTGTTTGGTTTGGTTTTTCTTACACTTTTTAAAAAATGACACCAAAATAAACACAAAATTTACCATTTTAACCATTTTTAAGAGTGTGGTCCAGTGGCGTTAACTACATCCACATTGTTTTACGGCCATTGCCGCCGTCCTTCTCCAGAGCGCCTTTCATCTCCCGGTGAACGGGCATCTGCAGTCGGTGGGCGGCACCGGAACCCTGCCCTGCCGCACAGCGCCTCCCCTGCGCCTCCGCCCCGGGCAGCCAGCGCCACACTTTCTGCTTCTCTGAACGTGACTTTTCTACGTATCTCACTTACGTGGAATCATACAATCACACATGTTCTTTTGTGACTGGCGTTTTTCACTTAGCGTTATGTTTTCAGGACTCACCCATGTCGTAGCATGTGTCAGAACTGCTGAATAACACGCTATTGTTTGTGTACTCCACACTCTGCTTATCCGTTCGTCTGTCAGTACACACTTGGATTACTTCCAGCGTTTGTTTACTGTGTGTAATGCTGCTGTGAACATGCGTGTCCAGATATGATTATCTGTTTTCGGATATTTTTCTTTTTTCGCTATATGTCCAGCCGTGGAGTTGCTGCGTCCTGTGGTAATTCTGTTTCATTGTAAGGGGAACCACCATGTCGTTCGTCATAGCAACTGTGCTGTTTTATGTCCCCACCAGCAATGCACGGTGCTCCAGGTTTTCCACACCCTCAGCGATAATTTTTATTTTCTTTCTTTTTTTTTTAATAATGTCCATCCTGATAGGCATGATAGTGCTCATCTTGTAAACTCTGCAACTTGCTATGTTTTAGGTTCAGTTGAGAGTCACAGGATACTAGCAATGACTTATCGAAATGATTCAGTCATTCTGCTCTGTAGTACTGAGAATTTTGTGTCAAAACATTGTTATTTTGAGTTCAGTTCAGAGTGTCAGAGAATTTTAACCACTCTATTCACTTTTTCAGCTCAGTTATCAGAAGCAGGTGCCAGAGGGCTTTAAGAAAGGATCGTGAGAAGCTAGAAAACCCCCAAAGATAAAATTGTTGCTTCCATTGGGCAAACACTGCTTATGTGCAGGCATCATGCAGAAGACAATCATTGTGCGGACTTTAAAAAGTAGACGTATTCTTCAACGTACAGATTAAAGTGAAACTGGTAGAGATTGATTAAGGTAACAAAGCTAGTAAGTGATGTAGCCGGAGTCTGAAATTTTGTGTTAGTGGATCTGAAGTCCACTTGGTCTTTTATTATGAAATACTGTTTTAGAATCAGTTTGCCTATATGCTTATTTTTGGTGTATTTCTCAACTCAGATGACACCCTTTTCACGAGAAGACTTGGCAGGAATGGCAGGTGAACACAGGTAGCTGAAGGTTGTTGGGTAGGCATTAAATCTTACTTACAGTTGCTCCACTGCAGAGGAAGTGAGGTGTCTGTAAGTTGTGTGCTGATTTTTAGAATATAGGAATATGGTGTTTTAAACTGACTTAAGAGCGGGTTGATTGGGTGTATTCCTATTGCTTGGAAATAATTCACAGTGTACCTGTAAGACAAAAAGAAGCTTTCAGGGATGTGTGAAAGCGTCCCGTGGACTGCTTTCTTGGAAGTTCCTTTTCAATGATGTATCCTGACCGCAATTCTCACTTCACTTCTTTACTTTTTTCTTAAACACATCCAGTCTTACTGGCCTAATCACTTCTCACGTACAATGAAGAGAAGAAATACGTGTGTTTTGAGGGTATTGGCATACTGGCATTGAAACTTAGAGGTGCCTGTGTCCAATCATCAGTGCAGTTAAGAAACTCCTGCCTCTTTAATGTTTGATTTTCATAAATGATCTTTTGGATAAATTAAAAATTGAACAGTTATCTGATAACACATCACTTAAGATCTATATTTTAGAAAATCATTTCCTGCTTCTAGTTAATATTTTATATGAAATCTTATAAAAAGCCTTCCTTGAGTCAAAATACATCTATTTGCACTCATATTCTAACCGATTTATTGTCCATATATAAAAGAGGTGATATAATCTGGATTTGTATTTCAGAATCCTCGTTGACTAGTTCTTGTTACATACTGTGACCACTTAGATACTAGCAAGTACAGTGCATGTATGTGTGTATGTGTGGTTGTGTGCACTTTGACATAAACGTTCTAAAAGTTCCACATTTAACATGTGTGCCCAGCCAGGCGTGGTGGCTCACGCCTATAATCCTAGCACTCTGGGGAGGCCAAGGCAGGAGGATCATTTGAACTCAGGAGTTTGAGACCAGCCTGAGCAAGAGTGAGACCCCATCTCTACTAAAAAAATAAAGAAAGAAATTAGCTGGACAACTAAAAATATGTAGAAAAAAATTAGCCGGGCATGGTGGCGCATGCCTGTAGTCCTAGCTACTTGGGAGGCTGAGGCAGGAGAATCGCTTGAGCCCAGAGTCTGAGGTTGCTGTGAGCTAAGCTGACACCACGACACTCTAGCCCAGGCAACAGAGCAAGACTGTGTCTCAAAAAAAAAAAAGCCATGTACATCCAGCCTTCAGACAGTGCACTTTGTTTGTGGAAAGAAGCTACTATCATGAAGAATTCAGAATTTCCCAATATTGTGCCAATTTTACCTATGAATGTTTTATGTAAATAATTCCATTTTGAATCTTACTGTTAAGAAGGGAAATAACTAAAGGCAATAAAAACCTCAAAGAGAGAAATGTTTAGAAATTTAACTTTTCTTGAAATGTGTTGAATATGGTCTGCTTCTATCCTTGTATATCTGATCACTTCCATAAATTTAGAACTTAGCTTTCAAATGAAAAACATTAGATAAATGATTATGCATTTAATATTATTTGAGAACTCAAATTATATTTTTATGTCTCAAACACCAGTATTTATTACAAGTAAACAAATCGTGCACACACACACACACATCTCTCTCTCTATATATATATATCTCTATCATCATTATTGTTGATGCTTATTGTGTAATTAGTTATATCAAAATTCCTAGGGTAAATAAAAATGACTAGACTACAATGACTACTGAATTCTTCAGTCTCTGTTGTGTCACAGAATTTTTTGAGCTCACATCTAACTAGAGTCTTCCACTTAATAAGAGATGAATTAATATGGCCTGAGATTTAAAAACCCATGGAAATATCTTCACTGAAATAATCTTCCCTCCATCACATATTTTCTTCCATGGAATTATTCCTTCATAATTTGTGTGTTAGCTGAAAATGCTTTTCTCTAATTTATTTTTTGTGGAGGAAAGAATACTTCCTAAGCTGCTGAAGTTTCTGGATACATTCAGGTGTATCCAGTTGTCAGGATCTTCTAGTTTCCCTATCATCTGTCTAAATGACAGAAATAATACGCAATAATGTATACTAAGCATCTCTAATTGCTTTTGACACTAATTTTAAAATAGTACAAAATCATGAGTACTTTTACTTTTGAAACATATCTCACAGACTGGTTTTCTCTTTTGTGTTTCTGTAAATTGCTGAATAATCCAGTATGTAAACTCTTAGAACTATGCTTGTTTACAAGATCTTAGATAATTACAAGGTGAAGAATTAAACTTATTTATTTCTACTAGTGAATGCCAGATTTTTCTGTGTGTTGGACAGAGCCTCTGTCTGTTGCCCTGGGTAGAGTGCAGTGGTGTCAGCCTAGCTCACAGCAACCTCAAACTCCTGGGTTCAAGTGATCCTCCTGTCTCAGCCTCCCGAGTAGCTGGGACTACAGGCGAGAGCTACCACAGCCAGCTGTTTTTTTCTATTTTTAGTAGAGACGGGGTCTTACTCTTGCTCAGGCAGGTTTCAAACTCAAACTCAAGCAAACCTTCTGCCTCGGCCTCCCAGAGTGCTAGGATTACAGGTGTGAGCCACCACGCCCAGCCTGTGAATGCTAGATCTTTTAAAGCACTATAACTAATACATATATTTCAGGAAATTTTCTCATATATGCTTTAGTTAAGAAAATGTCTAGTATTTTGGAATACTTATAACTTTCTAGGGGAAGCCTTATATATGGACCTCAGAAATAGCTTTACATCACATATTTTCAGCTACCACTTAGCCTTCTCATTTAGTTGCAATGCTTATAGAATAAAAGGTAAATGTGGAAGAATCCCCAGTGAGGACAAATATTAAAATACCTGTAGAAATTTGTAGTCTTGTTGCCAGTTAGAACCTAAATTTTTATAGTGTTTTCAAATTAAGGTGAATAATATTGAGTTTGAAAACTTCATAAACAATCCAGTCCAATAATTTCAATATAAACAACCCATAAATTCATATTATGCATACTTCTTAGTGGCTTGGATTGGGAACTTCACACAGTAATTTAAAAGTCATAGTTTGTCCTTCTTGTTACAAAGATTGAAACTTTTGAGAGATGCAATATGAACTTGTATTATGTTTTGCTTTATTAAGTTGTTGGAAAAACAAAATAATGCATTTCCTGATTCTTAAAGCTGTAAATTTCTACTCAGTGTAACTTCTCTATATTCAAATTATTTTTATAATTACTGTATTTTTAAAACACTTCTTAGAGGTCACATGTTGCTAAATTTGTGAACAGATGTCGTCTGTCAAAGTCAAATTCTGTTTTCCCGTGAAGACTTCTCTTATGACTGCAAATGCACAGCCAGAAATAGCGGCTTTAGAATTCACTTGCTCTTTGCTTTGTGAGAGTCGGTGTGCCTTCTTGACTGAGATCGTAAGTTCCTCAAAGTCCGAGCGCAGTGGGTTTCCACGTGTCCCCTGCACTGTCCCAGGCCGTTGCAGGTAAACAGCGTATAGGCTGCACTGGGGTCACTTTTGGATGTTTGTTTTTCTCCGTGCTGCTCTCCTGTGTCTGAGTCTCCCTGCAGCCTCCGTGTTGCTTCCACCGAGGGTTAGTGAGCAGCCCTCCTTGTGCCGTCGCTGCTGATATCATGCTCGCCTTGTGTAGCCGCCTGACAATAAAGTGAGTCTTTAAAGTAAACATACAAGAATATCAGAAAGAGAAGAAAGATTAAAAGCAACAGAATAAATATTTGAAAAAATAATGACTGAAAACTTTCCAAAATTAATGCCAGACACCAAGCCCAGACCCAGGAAACTGAGAAAACACCAAGAGGATCAATGCCAAAGAAACCACACCTAGGCATGTCAGTTTCAAACTCCAGAAAATCAAAAATAAAGAAAAAACATCAAAAGAAGCCAGAGGAGAAAACACCTTCCTGTAGAGGATCTGTCCTCACCTCACCAGCCACACGCGCAACAGGAGAGTGGAGTGAAGTGATTAAAACGCTGAGAGATAAAAACCACCACGCGGTGAGTCCGTGCGCTGTGAAGTCATCCTTCAAAACTGAAAGAGAAATAAAGGTTGATCCAGACAAACAAAATTGAGGGAATTTGTTGCCAGTAAACATGCCTTGCAAGAAATGTGAAAAGAAGTTCTTCAGAGAGAAGAAAAACAATATAATTTATAAATTCAGATCTACATAAAGAAGACTATAGAAAAATGAATATAACTGGAGATAAAATACCTTTTTTACTCATTTAATAGATACCAGTTTGTTCAAAATTATAACAACAATGTATTCAGTTATGTATGCTACGTATCATGACAGCAAAGAAATGAGAAGGAGGAGTTAGGAATATTTTGTTGTGATAAGGTATTTGCATGACCCAGAAAGTAATATAGTATTATTTAAAACTAGACATGGGCAAGTTATAAATATATGTCATAAACCTAGGGAGACCACTTTAAAAAGTGTAAAAAGGAAGTGTAATTAATATGCTAAGAAAGAAGAAAAATATAATTATATAAAATGCTCAGTTAGAAACACAAAAGTCAGAAAAGTGAAAGATAAAATAGAAACAAAATAAGAGCAACAAAAATAAACAGTAACAAATATGGTAGGTATCATTCCAGCGATATCAGTGATCACTGCAAATGTCAGTGGTCTAAACGCACCAGTTAATTGGTTGGAGTGGATCAAAACCAAGATCGAACTATGTGTCTACAAGAAGCCTACTTTAAAAATAAAGACATACATGGATTGAAAGTGAGTGGGTGGAGACGTGCCAGGCTGACGCTGATGAAAGAAAGTGGGAGTAGCTCTGTGAATTTCAGAAACAGCAGGGATGGAGAGTGCATTACATGAGCATAAAAGGGCAAGTTCTCCAGAAAGATGACAGTCCTCACCTGCCGTGCGCCTGACTGGAGAGCAATAGGTATGTGACGCAAAAACTGAGAAATAAATGAGTCCACTGTCACCCTTGGGGACAACATCCGTCCATCAGAAGTGGACCATCCGACAGGTGGAAAACAGGTAAGAACATGGTTGAACTCAACGGCATTGTCATTCAGTTGGGTCTATTAATAATCGATAACTGTGGACTGCTTAATCCAGCAACAGCAGAGTAAACATACTTCTCAAGCTCACGTGGAACATTCACCACTACAGGGCACACACTTTGAGATGAGATGCAGCTGAATAAATTTAAAAGAATAAAAATCATATAATATATGTTCTCTGACCACAATGGAATTAAACTTGAAATCAGTAACAGAAGGATAGCTGGAAAATTCCAAACTATTTGGAGATTAAGCAATACATTTCTAAATGTCACATGTCAAAGAGAAAATATCAAGAGAAATTTTAAAATGTTTTGAATTAAATGGAACTTAAAACACAACTTATCAAGCATTGTGGCACACAGTAAAAGCAGTACTTACAGGGAATTTTCTAGCATTGAATGTGTATATTAGAAAAGAAGAAAAATCTCAAGTCAATCTTCTCAGCTTTTATTGTAGTAAACTAGAAAATGAAAAGCAAATTAAATACAAAGTAAAAAGAAAATAAATAATAACAATTAGAGCAGAAATAAATTAAATTTTTAAAAAAGGAAATCAATGATGACAGACAACAAAACCAAAAACTGTTTCTTTGAAAAGATCATCAAACTTGACCTGCCTCTAGGTAGGTTACTGAGAACAAAAGAGAGAAGACACAAGTTGGTACTGTCAGGAGTGGAAGAGACAATGTAACTACATATTCCACGGACATGAAAAGGATAATAAAGGAATTTTATGAACAAAAGCAATGTACCCACACACACATTTGATAACTCAGATGAAATGGACCAACTCCTTGAAAGCCATAATCCGCAGAAATATACATAAGATGAAACAGGAGATTTTTAATAGGCTGTATCTATTAAAGAAATTGAATCAGCAGTCAATAACCTGCCAGAACAGAAAGCACCAGACTCAGTTGGGTTCACCGGTGAATTCAAACAAATATTTAAAGAGAAATTATACCAATTCTCTGCCATCTCTTTTAGAAGATAGAAGAAACAGAGTAAATACTTTCTAATCCATTTTAAGAGGCCACCATCACCAGACTAAGACATTGCATGAAAAGAAAACTATAGGCCAGTGTCTTCTGTAACATAGATGCAAAAATCCTCAACAAGATATTAGCCAATTGACTTCAGCCATGTATAGATAAGAATTAGGGACTACAACCAAGTGAGATTCATCCCAGGATTGCAAGGTTGGTTCAATATTTGAAAATCGATTAATCCACCACATGAAGGATCTAGAGAAGAAAAAAAAAAAATCACGCCATCAGATGCATAAAAAGCATTTGACAAAATTCAACACCGATTCATGATAAAAACTAGGTGCAACCTAGGAATAGAAGTCAACTTCCTCAACTTGAGAAAGCACATCTACAAAAAACTTGTGGCTCATGTAATACCTAATGGTGAGGAACCCTAAGCTATTTTGAGATATTTATTTCTACACTTGACATATTTAATTAAAGGACTAAATAAAAGTCTAATAGGCAGAATAATGGAATTTTAAATATGCTTTTATCCCATTCAAAGACAAGCAGTTGAATTTGTCTTTTTAATGCAATGCCTATTATTGAGTAGTTATGTTCAGTTATAGTTAATTTATAATTTACATTAAGGTATTTCTTTTTTTATTTATAACTAACACATAGTGTATATGTACTTAAATTATTGGGGTACAATGTGATGTTTTAATGTTTGTTTACATAGTATAATAATCAAATTAGGGTAAATATCATATCCATCACTTTAAGCATTTATCGTTTATCTCTGGTGACAATATACAAAATCTTCTATTCTAGCTATCTTGAAATATACACTACATTGTTTTTTGATGTAGCCGCTCTACAGCATAATGGAACACCGAAACTTAGACTCATTTCTTTACTGGCAGTAATTTTTCTCCTTTTTAGAGCATTTTCATAGCACTTTTCATATGCATTGTTTCATTTAACCCTAACAAAAAAATCTTTCCAAGTTAGCAGGGGAGTGAGACTGTTGCTACCTCTGACACATAAAGAAACTGGGAATAAATTTAGGTTCTGATGTGTCAGGCCACACGAGTGTTGATAAATAAACTGAGATTAGATTTCAGATTTTCTAGGTACTAGTCCTGTGTGTTTCCAAGATATCATGTAGCCTTCGATAATTTATTAACAGTTTAATAATAATAATGATTTGTGTTAAAGAATAATTTTCGAGTCTAAACATTAATAATATTAGCTGTCACTTGTTTAACACTTACTACATATTGTGAACATTTAGATATTAACTCACTCAAGTCTCACACAGACTTCCATTTATGGTGCTTTTATTTTGTTCCCATTTTTTTTTCCTTTTTATTGTTCTTATTACAAAGAAGAGGAGCGTTGATGTCCACTGAGGGAAAACAATTTGCTCATGATCCTCCGCTATTCAGAGTAAGACCAGAATTCAAATTTGTTTGATATAATTCCAAATTCTGAGACGTCACTCACACATGCTACCTATGAGTCAGACCTGGGTCAGCATTCGTGCCAGTGACCTTCATTTCACCTTCAAGTTAGTCCTTGTGAGGAAGCTGTTAGAAAAATAACTGAATTCTTCCCACTCACTGTAACCTTGTGCAAATCATTTAATCAAACCCATCAGGCTTCTCGTTTCTGCTCTCTAAAAAGGGGGGGTTTGCAGAGAATTATTTCTGAGATCCCTTTTAGACCCTACGTTTTATCTTCCTAGTGTTCTACAAGTCCTTCAAATGGCATGCAAAGCTAATAATTACATCTTTGAATATAAATATGGACATGTTATGACACTTGATCCTGCCAACAGTTTTCATTCATATTTTTTTTTTAAAAAAAGAGGAGTGATTTGTCCGTGGAAGAATGAATTTAACTTTCAGGAGAAATTTGCAAAAGCAATATTTTAGAGTATTATGTTGGGAAATCTTTGTTAACAACATACTTTATTAAATGTATTTTTAAGCACATTATCATTCATACATATGGCCAGCTAAATATCAGTTAATAAGCATTCTGTTTATAATATTTTGCCATTTCTCATAAATCCTAATTTAATGCTAACTATATATATGATTGGAAGAGTGGGGCTTACTCTCCCTAACTTCACAGTCACTTAATCAGAAAAGAAAGGGATTTCCCCAAAGTCATATTAAATACCTGTAATGGTAGTCATTTATACTAAGTGACACATCTGGACCCAGAACTCGTCATTTATCAGTGAGTGCGGTGACCCCCCTCACACCACATTCTGAAATAACCACTCGCATTTTCACCACCACGGTCAGGATGAACCGCTGCTGCCTTACTGCAGGGGGTTGCTTTTATTTCCAGTTAAGGCCAGAACATTTGGAAACTAAAATAAATTTTAATACAAGATAGCAGACAAGATATTTAAAATTTCTAAGTGACCTTTAATGCAAGAAAGGAGGCAGCACAACTTTGGGAAATCTTGTAGGCTTTGGAATCAAATACTACTAGATTTGAGTCTGGGTTCTCCTACTTATTAACTCAGCAAAACTGGAAAAAATAATTAACCCAAGGCCAAAGGTAATGTTTTCAGATTAACGCTTAAACCCTAAAGGATGTCTAAGAGCGAGGTAAGAAGGAGGTAGCGGGAGGGGAGGGGTGTCCAGGCCGTCATGCAGCCGCAAGGGGTCCTAACAGGCGATAAAACTCTGTGTGGTGTGTGACTGTACTATTCACACATTTAAAAAATGTTTTTCCAAATACATTTAAAATATGCATAAAACTTTTTAATCTAAACTATAAAGAATTCTTAATTTCCACTTAACATTGGCACTCCATACGGTGTAAGCTTTGAGCACCGGTTTTCAGTAAATGGACATAGGAGGCCGTGCATACAGTTCTATCCTCTACTCATTTTAGATTGAAAATATTACGAAGAAGAAAATAGAGATTAATGCTGTACGTATACACATGCACATATATAATCTCATGGATGTTAATTATAGAAATAAACTTTTTGCATTAATTAGACTCTAATTATTAGATTTTAGGTACTATCATCTCTTATAAGGTAAGGGTCAGTGTTTTGGATTGAATTATTTCCCCTCCAAAAAAATATATTGAAGTCCTGACCCTCGTACCTTTGATTGTGACCTTAATTGAAGTAAGTTCATCACAGAAAGAATCAAGTTACGACGAGGGCATCAGCTGGGCCCTAATCCAACCCGACTGGTGTCCACGCAAGAGCAGAACGGACACAGACGGGCACAGCAGGACCCCACCGCGTGGCGATGTGGCGGAGACTGCAGTTAAGCCGACACAAGGCGGGGCCCGCGAAGCACTGATGACAGCCACCGGGGGAGAAGGATGGAGCAGAGCGTCCCCTGGGCCCTCGCGAAGGGACCGACTTGCTGGTGCCTTCATTTCAGACTTCGAGCCTCTTCAAACGCCAGAGAATAAATGCCCAGAGAATAAATGCGTTTTCTTCAGGCCACCCAGTTTGCGATACTTTGTTACGGCAGCGCTAGGAAGCGAATAAAGTCATTCTTGTTAAAATAATGCTCAAATAATTCCTATAATTGTTAGCCAAATTCCATCACATGAACACAAGAGGTGATATAGAAATAAACATGGACTAATGCCTACCTTTAATCTAAATATTAAAGATAGTAAATATTAACAGTAACTTTTAATGCGCGAGTTTTTAATTTTACAGCATTTTATGTAAAAAGTACATGTGTGTGGGATGAATGTTTTTACTTAGGCGCATCTGTTTTTGTGGCTTCCTCACCCTGATTTTCTCTGGAGAAAAGCCCACACCACACTCCCACTCTTGGATCACAGTGGGTGTCATGGGTGGGTGTCACCCCCAGCCTGGGAGGGGTCTTGTGACCCAGCTCTGACCCCTCAGAGCCCCCTGGCCTGTTCTCAGCAGCGGGTCTCCAGAGGAGAAACGTGACCCAAACCAGAGCAGACAGATTCCGCCACGCGCAGGGGAGCTCGCTGTTTTCAGGTGTAGCCAGAAAATAGGACCTAAATCTGGCGGTAATCAAAGCTGCCTTCGCAGGAGCACCGTGGCGGCGCGGCGTGGAGAGGAGGAGAGTGGCCTAATCCTGAATTCGGAGTTGGGCCTGCGTGCAGCCGTGTCTGGAAGGAGCTGGGAGGATGGATTCCTTTCGCTTTCCTTTCTTTGGGAAGCCGGTTTCAGTCAGTTTCTCTCGGGTCCAGTGGAACGTGTCCCAACTGTGTGAAACCGAGTTGTCAGAAATCCCGAAATTGTTACAGTCGAGCGCGCTGAGGCAGGGCAGGGCGTGTTCCTGGCCCCGTGTGAGCGGCTGGCGCCCCTCGCTTCGTCCCAGGGTCGCAGCGGCTGCGGTCCGTGGGGCTCAGAGTCTGCCGCGGCTGGTGCTTGGGGACCTGCTGTGTAATTGTCCTTTCTCCTGAAAATTCCGTGTGTTGGTCCCATACAGAATTGCGTTTTCTCCAAAGCTTTACATTCCTGTGACTGGTTTTCTCATCACAGCGGCAGCGTAAAGACAAAAACAGAAGTGAAGGGTAAAGACCTAAAGTCTTGGGCCTTCTTAAACGCTAGAATTCCACTTTGTCTAATTAGGGCCGGACGCAGGTTCAGGAAAACAGTTCACATAACTAAGTTATGTCAAATTACGTAGTTGGTGTGAACCAGATTTCCCTCAAAGGTCAAGGCCACGTCTTCTTAAGTGGCTTGAGTCAGTTGTCGTGGGTGACACGTTGTCTCTAGTGACTTTGTCTCTCTCCCGTCCGGCCCAGCAAGGAAGGAGAGGGCAGCGCCTGCCGGGCTCGCCTGCGTGCGGAGCCCTGACCCTGAGCGCAGCGAGTCACGTCGGAGAAGCCTTGAGAGATGTAAAAAACCCTTGAAGAAGAAATGAGGATAGGGACGCTGTTACTCTTTGCTCTGGATAGTTTCCACGAAGAACAAGCAAATATTCTTACTCTCTTCCCTGCTTTGAGGGCGGCAGCGTTGCCTCAGTGAGGAGGGCACTAAGTAGCAACGGTCTCACATTTTCAACCCTCATTTCATTTGTTAAAAGATGCATGATTGGCCGGGTGAGGGCACGGTGGCTCACGCCTGTAATCCCAGCACTTTGGGAGCTGAGGTGGGAAGATCGTTCTTGGTCAGGAGTTCGAGACCAGCCTGAGCAAGAGTGAGGCCCTGTCTATACTAAAATAGAAAAAATTAGCCTGGCGTGGTGGCACACACCTGTAGTCCCAGGTATTGGGAGGCTGAGACAGGAGGATCCCTTGAGCCCAGGAGTATGAGGTTGCAGTGAGCTATGATCATGCTGCTGCAGTCTACCTGGGGTGAAAGAGCGTGACTCTGTCTCAAAAAAAATAAAAAATGCATAATTTATGCTTCTGAGTTTTCAGCCTACATTACCACTTGATAAAGGTCAAGATTTTTCAGGCCATAAGAATAAAATAGGGAACTAGACCCAAAAATCTCACTCAGAGAGAAACAAACATTCAGTGTATCTCTGAAACAAAAATTACAAAACACTCAAGCAATATGCTTCTCCCACAATATTCTTGTGTTGTCGGCATAACAGGGTTACAGGACATCCATCTCTTTAATCCTTCCAAATGTTTAAAAATTTGAAAACCATAAATATCTAGAAAGTCATATTGGCCGTTATTAGGATATAGAATAATATAAACAATGTGGTGTTATACCTTTGCTTAGCCTTTAGTCATATATTTTCATTGCAGTGGGTCACAGTCAGAAGAAAAGAATAAAAAGGCAAATACAATTTAAGACTAGATCATTCTATTTAAAAGTTATGATATTTCGAAGGACACCATATTTTGCAGACATTAACTACTCTACCATTAATCTTTCATTTGACAGCCACTAAATAACAGTCTAAAAGGACCCCAAGTAACTGTCAGCAAGAATATCGCAAAGTAGTTTCTTGCGTTCCTTCTATACCTGGCTTAAAATAGGACTAAAAGTTATTTTTGGTTAAAAGTGTGATTAGGCACAAGACTGCAGTAGAGATATAAATAAAGAAATAAGGTCAAAGAAGACAAGGGTTATGCCTGAAGGAGAAGAAACTCTCAAACTTTGGGTGTTTTTCACTTAATTTAGAACAGAGAAGACAAGCAGATCAGGGCCACCGTGAAGCCAAATGATGCGTCTCAAATGTCCAGGGAAATAAATCTTTACGTATCATAAAAATACTAAACAGAAACTCAAGTAGTTGAGGTAATTTGCATGTCTTATTAGAAATATCATCTTCTATGATGGTAACTACATCAGTAGGTAGATTTTCATTTAAATGTTTTTTCAGCAAGATAGGTTATATGGTCTTCCATAAAAATTTAAAATACGAAGGTAAAAAAGAATTATTGGGAGCTGCATTTAGCCGAAGGTCAAACATAATTTTTATTTTTAATTATATTTAAGCCATGGTAAAGAATTTGATTCTTCTAAGGGAAGAGGAAGTGGGAGTCATTAAGGTAGAGGTAAGCTGGCTGCTTACACGGAAGGATCTGGGGTTGGGGAAATCAGGAAACAGTGTTCTGCGGAGCTGCTGACAGTAGGCAGACGGGCTGACAGGTGTCTCCGGCCAGTGTACTGGTGTTCACAGACGAGACATCTTGTCCTTCAGGGTGAGAGGAGCATTTGACTAAGGCAGGTTAAGTTCCAGAGGTAGGATTCTGGGAAGAGTCTGACAGCAAGGATTCTGGCAGGGAAAAAAGGTGGAGAACTAATTCCAAGACTATAAAATTAGAGACTGACTTTCGAGGTTAAACGGCAGCCTGATACCCCGTGTGAACAATGTGACCCCAGGTGGCCTTGCAGAAGGGGCGGCCCACGATTAACCCACCTGAGAGTGTCAGCTGGAGCTCTTTGATTTCTTTCTGCCTAAGGAAGGGTGGGTCCCGCGGGGACTTCTGGGCGAGCTGGCAGGGGAGGTTCCAGTGTGCCGCCCTGCAACAGGTTTGTTTTAATCCCGTGTCACATTGTTTCATCTGCTTCTCATGAGTCTTAAACCTGCCCCACTTTCAGTATTGACCTTCTGTCTGAAGATGGGTCAAAGTGAGGTGTTACGGTAATCACACAGAAACACTGGAAGGCATAAAGCAAAACGAGCGAACAGTGGAAAGGCACTGCCACGTCTGTGAGTTACTCAGGCTGTAGAGTAAATGGCAGTTTTTTCTGTGACCTCCATCCCCAGGACTTTGCCCTGGTTTGCATTTTCCTTCTGTTTGGACTTGACCTAAGTGTTGGGTTCACAGAGCCCCTGCCTTACTTTCTACTCGTTGTCTGGGTGTTTGGTTGTTTCACACCTACGCTGAGTGGGTTCCTGTAACATTTTAAAGTAATTTTTGAAAACAGTGTATTTTATCAAAGGGCGCTTGTTAACATGACAGCTAATACATTTTTAAGAAGATACTTAAGCACAAATGTATTTGTTGAGAAAATATTTGCTTAATATATGAAGAGTCTCAAGATTTAGATATTCTCTGTGGAGATAAATTACTTTTTTATTCAAGTACCCTGCCCCTCTCGTTTCCCCTGAAAACTGCATTACTGTTGATTTGTTTAAAATACCTATGTCCTTTTGAACAAATTCAGCCTTGCTTTATATGTAGATATATTGAACACCAGTGATTTTTCTAGCCAGAGCATTGCCGGTTTAAGTCAAGTTGAAATTTTCACCAGATAGAGATCTTGTTGGCTGTATTTTATCCTTATTGAAAAGTTGGCTATTGACAGTACACATGTAAGAGCTACAGTTTTAATCAAAGAACATGACTTAAGTCTTGCTGAGCCGATAAAAACTGAGTCATTCCCATGCTGCCAGGTTAGGTTCCACATTGCAGCCTTGTTTTTAGTTAGACGGTCAAGTCAGCACCAAACTGCGCCTGCAAACCTTATCTCTGTCTTTCCGTTAAGCAAAGACACGCGGGATCTCGTCTGAGAAAAGCGGGGATGACCCGTGTCCGCCGTGTCTCCCCCATGCCCAGGATAATTTCTTTGTTATTCAGCAGTTTCTTTCTTCTTTCTTTCTCTCTCTCTTTTGTTTTTTTTGACAAAGCTTGGGTATATGGATTCTCATCTTACCTCTGATTGCTAAGTCCAATACCTTGTTTGAGAATAATTTTTTGCACATGAAAAATTAATGAATATTTTTTATATATATCATAAATTATTTTTTCACCTATTCCTGGTTGGCTACACTTAAACAGCTTTATAGAATTCCTAAGAATTCTGAGGGCTTTGAGAATTTGGAAATTTTTTAGTTCCAATATTCAGAATCTTTCTGAAAGTTATCCCTAAATTATAAGACATTTCAGAAAGAAGATAGTGGCTACTGCTGTTAATATTTATCTTCTTATATTACATGGAATTTCCGTGGCATAGAGGGGAATTCTAAAGTCCAGTAGTATCTAATAAATTTACCAGTTTATTTAGAGAGACATTTTTAATGAGATTACACAGCTGATGAATTTGACATGCAATTATCAGAAGAAAACAAAGTTTATAATAATTTTATAGAGGACAGCCTTAATCTAATAAATTTAAATGGAGAATTAAGACAGTTTACTGAGGCCAGATGTGGTGGCTCATGCTTATAATCCCAGTGTTTAGGGAGGCCGAGGTGGAAGGATCACTTGAGGCCAGGAGTTCAAGCCCAGCCTGGGCAACATAGAAAAACCCTGTCTTTACAAAAAATAAAAGAAATCAGCTAGACACGATGGCTGTTCTCTACCATCCTAATTCACCTGTTTTGGTACTACTGCGGTGCTGTGTTGAGAATGGTTCTGAGGCTCACCCTGGAAGGGGGCATGCGGACCCCCATGCCACGTGTTCACTGACTCAGTGTGGTTATTTCAATTATTCAGGGTTTGTTTTTGTCCACTCAATATAACTTTCACTATCCTCTCTGCAGATAGGGACAAATTCTCCCCTCGTAGCCTGGTATGGTAGCTAAATAAGATAGATCAAGCCTTGAAAACTTTACCCAGCCCATAGGAAGCCCTTAATAATAACAGTAATGATAATGACTAATAGCATATATTATTTGGTAAATATAACTTCTTGACTTATTATTTTAAGGACAACATATAAATTGCTCTTTTTTCCCCCAGACATGATGTTACCTTGAGTATTTATTTAAAAATATAAGCCCTTAAAAATGCCCAGTGGTAACTTACTTTAGCACTAGGCAAGAATCCTTAGTTTTAAAAAATCATATAATAATGTTTGACACTCTTGATTTTCTATCCTAAATTAGTAGTAATGTTTATTATAATGATGATGTCATGATACTGTGATATTTGACTGCCATATCCTGAACTAAACCACAGCGGCAGCCCTGCTGAGTGTGTCTGCTCAACAGACGCAGAGCCATCAGCAGCCATTGAAGGTTCAAGTCCGTATGTAGCAGTTTCTACAGGAAGCTAGAGGGGCTGAATCCAAATCAGCCCCAAATAATAAAATAACCAGCCCTCGTTGCCTCATTAGCATCCTAAGAGACAATGACAATTGAGCTCTTCAGTGTTTTCCAGGACCTAAGTAGAAATGCAACTTATAATTTTTAAAAATTGGATACGGAATAAGTATTCATCACAATGTCATTTAAGTTGAGGAATTTTCTTCTAAGCCTTTTTTCCCGAGGATAATTAATAAAATCAAAATTATATATTAGTAGAATGAAGGATTTTCTTTCCTTCTAAAGCTTGGATATTTTAGCCATAATCACATGTACGTTCTGCATGCTAAGGTCTCAGCAATCAGTTCGCAGCCTTACCTGAACACATAGTGTCAGCTGAGGGCGACACAAGATACTTTGTATGGTTCTAGGAATTGCACAGATCATTATGCAGTGTTGCTGATGAAGAAGCCAAAATTCCGTGCTGTTGTGATCTGTGCAGCTGGTTGACTTCTGGCTGGAAGTCGTGAACCTACGTCCCGTCTTTGCCAAGAGCAGGCAGCCTCCGGGCTTCAGTCCACAGTGTCCTGTTCTGATGTCTTCTTGATGCCCGATTTGCTATGCCTAGAAATCTCACCACCTCCGTTTTTGCCTGTAGACCTCTGATAACATTTTCATATTAATGAAGTATTAATATAATTAACTGACTATCTTCATATTAATGCACTAAATCATGTGTAAAAATTGGACACTTTGCTTCACCTACTGCCCATCTCCCAAAACAAAACTTTGCCCTACAATCATAATTTTATTTAATAGTATTTGCTTTTTTGATTTCTTTGGCTTATGAATTTGGACTATATTTTAGCCTCTTCCTCTTCTTCATTCATATTCTCTATTAATTGATTGAAGTAATGCAGCACTTGCTCTCTCTAAACTTATGCAAATTTTGGCTTTTTAGTGCAAGCCAGTAAGCCAGCCCTGGCTAGGGTTAGCAAACAGGAAGGACTGAAGGGACTCCGAATATTTCAAATAAAGGAATAGCTAACCTCGCTCCCTCTGTACGAGGTCCAGATACAAAATCCCAAAGAACTGAATCAGATTGGCAGAATTCAGGTCACATATTCCCTTTATAACTCAGGTGGTTTCATTTCTGTCATTGGAATAGAACCACAGTGGCGCGCAGGGCAGGTCCCCAAAGGCAAAGAAAGGAGCTGCAACGAGGAGAGGGACGTGTTGCTGGCAGGTGAATAAACAGTCAGTTTTTATCTTTTTCTCTCTTCTCCCTTTCTGTGTAATAATGTTCTACTTCAGACCCAGCCCTCTCCGTCTCTGGTCTTTCTTCGCTCAGTTCTGTGATCCACTGGAGGTGAGCAGACGTCCTCAGAGCAAACTTGCAGCTGCATAAACTAAACGCGTCTGACTCTCCTCTGCCACTTCCGCTGAGCGCTGTGCGGTTCTGCTAATGAGTGAGCCGTCCGTCCCTGTAGTGTTGATAGTGGGTGTGTTCTTAAATACTTTGATCACAACAGCTGCGGTTTTTATGACCTTTTATTGTTAGGAATGAAGTATGTTAGTAAAGTGGAGGGATATTTGTATTTACAGAAGATAATTAATAATATCAAGTACATTTATACTCTTTCTATTCAGCAAATGTGAATATCCCTTTGGCTCATATACTAAAATAATTTATTAATATGTATTTAGACTATAATAAACATGTTTATTCTATTATCTTGTTTTTTCATACCTCTAATAGAGGTAGTATAATACCTTTAACAGAGTAGGGTTCAATACAGATTAAAAAATCAACATAAGACCAGATTTTTATTCATTAGATGCTATTAATCAGTATATAAAAATATATGAATTTATCTGAACATTGAGGTGAAGATTAAACTCAAATTAATTTTTGGTGGTTTACTTTTTAAATTTAATGTGATACAAGTAAAATATGAAGCGAGAAAAACAGATGGCGTGGTCTTCCTCAACACGCGACGAACCCCTCCTGGGGGAGAAATGGAGCGGCCCGCCTGGCTGGGCTGTGGGCTGCGGACTCAGGCCCGGCGCACGCAGAGGGCCCAGAGTTCAGCTTGTTGGGAAACAGGAATTAAAAGTATCTTTGCAAGGACCTTAGAACTAGCGTTACTGTTTGAAAACAGGGTTAGAGTAGCGTTCCTCCCTGCTGAGGGTTCGGAGCAGGAATTCAGAAACCATCTGCTAGCGACTGCAGAGGCTGCCGGCGGGCGCTCTTACTGGGGGTGTTCGCGCAGGCACGTTAAAGTCACACGTTCAGGTTTTAAGCACCAAAATGAGCCAGTCCTCACAAACTGGGTACAAATCACAGATCGAATTGTTTTAGCTAAGTAATGTTGACAGGCTCATATATCACACCCTCCAAAAACTCAGACCCGTTGCTACAGAATGTCATTTTCTTGCCTTCAGTTAATACATTTTGTTCTGTTGGCCAACAGTCAATACCTTGAGATAAACAAGGAGTCAGTCCAGACCAGCTAAGATTAACCTGTGCTTTGCAGCCAAGAAACAAAGTCAATTACTAAGAAATAAATTCTCCACAAGCAATGTGAACAAAATATGGTAATCTGAACTTAATATAAAATAGCATTCATGCTCAGAAAGATAATAAGGATAATATGCATTAAAGAGAATAAGAAAAGATTCATCAAAAGCAAGTAGAAATGAAATGAGATTAGTTATATATGAAAAGGATTTAATTAGAGAACCTAAATAGAAATCAACGTATCTGTCTCGCTCTCTCCCCGATCTTCCAGTATCTCTGTTTCTCAATGGGTAATAGATCAATAGGTAGATACACTATAGGGCCCTAGATAACACTGAGGGCCAGGCACAGTGGCTCACACCTGTAATCCCAGCTCTTTGGGAGGCCGAGGTGGGAGGATTGCTTGGGGCCAGGAGTTTGAGACCAGCCTGAGTAACACAGACAGAACCCCATTTCTACAAAAAAAAAATTTTTAATTAGCTATACATAGTGGCCCACGCCTGTGATCTCAGCTACTCAGGAGACTGATGCAGGAGGCTCACTTGAGCCCAGGAGTTCGAGGCTGCAGTGAGCTGTGATCCTGCCTCTGCACTCCAGCCTGAGAGACAGAGCAAGACCGTCTCAAAAATTAGTTAGTTAATTAATTAAATAACCCTAAAAACAAAAATAGGAACCTCTAAGATATGGTGTTATGATACTCACACGTGATATTGAAGCACAGAGATAGGAAGGCAGAGATGGAAAGAAATGAAATCGAATGCAAAGAATCAGTTTAGTGTTAGGGAAAAATAGTTAAATCAGCATACATCTAACAGGATTTCCGGAAGTTGAGATTAAGCAAAAAATGGAAATAAAGTGACAATATTTAAAAATATCACCAAAAATTTTCCACATTAAAAATGTCACGTATCTGGGCAGTTTCAGTTTGGGGGGCTGGGGTGGGAACAAAAGTACCATGTAAAATGTATGTGCAGAAATGATCATGGAAGCATGGGAGACTGAAAAAGTTCACACCTCCATCACACTGAAGGATAGAAAATATAAAGAAAAAAATCATAAACATGCCAGAGAGAAAAGACTGATTATCTCAAAGGCAGGACAATTATACTTGCAGCAAATTATCTTACCACTAACAGTAGATACAGAAAGGAAACGGAGCACACCTTTAACAATGAAGGAAGTAAATATAATCTAAAATTCTGCACTAAGTTAAATTATCTGAAAGCAAGGGAAAATAATGACAATGACAATGACAAAGAGAGAATTTTTACTGGCAGACCCCTTCTAAAAGAACTACTGAAAAACATACTTTCAAAGAAGAATAAAATAATACCTGGGAATAGAGTAAAATGCAAAAAATAGTGATAAATTTGGACAAATCACCTGAAACTGGTAATATATGGTGGTAAATTTAATTAATTTTAACTCTAAAAATGAAAGGCCAGAGACCAATTGTGTATGGCTAAAATGTTTGAACCAAAATGTCAGAAATCAATAATGAGTTCGCTGTGGGTGGCAGTTGGTGACCGATAAAGATGCTCAGGTCCTAGTGTTGTTTCGGGGCTAGGTAATGCGGACTTCAGCTGTGTTAGTGGAAACCTGGCAGTGGCTCAGTGTGAAGTGTGAGGTGTCACTGCTGAAGGACCTTGTCTGTGGCTTTCTGTGCGTGGTGGGGACTGCGTGTGGCCCTCGTGCCGTTCCTGTCCTTCTTGTGGCGCGAGAACATCCAGTGCTCGCTGCGCACACGGCTGCCCAGACGGAAGGTTGCGCTGACGGCATCCTTGGCGGTAAAGTGTGGGCATATGACCGAGCCACACTGAACGCTTTTGGGAATGTCATAGGTCACCTGTAAAAATTATACGTCCCTGGAAATCGAGGTCACTGTGGGCTGTGACTAGCAAGCCGGTGCCCGGGACGGCAGGACAGCGGGAGGAGAGGCACTCACGTCTGCAGCGCCGTACTCGACCCACACCGCTTACGTTTTTATTTTTCTTTTCTTTTGTTATTATAAATAATGAAATAACTAATTATTTAAAGAATAATTTTGCTTAAACTAATATTATTTTTGTTTTGATCATACTCATGCAGACTTATTCGTAAGTGATACAAATTCTTATTCAATTAAAAAAAAATGAGAAAGGACAGGTGCAAAGAGCACGTTACCAGTGCAAAAGAAGGTACCAGTGAGAAAAACAGGGGCACGGTGAATAAAACATAGAACAGGGAGACAGGGAGTCCAGATCTGCGGTGATCACGACAGATACAAACGCAGGCAGCCCAGTGGTCACACCCAAAGAAAACAAAACCAGCACTTAGATACGGCTGACCCTTGAGCAACGCGGGTTTGAACTGCATGGTCCACGTCTATGCGGGTTTTCTCCTGCCCTCGTGACCCTTGACGCGCAGGCCCAACCTTCCTCTGCCTCCTCCTCCTCAGCCTGCTCAACACGAAGAGGACGAGGATGAAGACCTTTAGGATTCACTTTCAGTTAACAAATAGTAAATATATTTTCCCTTCCTTATGATTTTCATAATAGAATTTTCTTTTCTCTAGCTTAATATTGTAAGAATGCAGTACATAGTGCATGTAACACACAAAGTGTGTGATGATGGCTATTTATGGTCCTGGTAAGGCCACCAGGGGACAGTAGGCAGTCAGCAGGTGAGTTTTTGGGGAGCCAACATTCTACAGATTTTTGACTGCATGGGGGGTCAGACCCTCTAACTCCCACGTTGTTCAAGGGTCAACTGTATTTGTTTTAAAACAAAGGACCTGAAACAACACAGCATTTTTTATAATAAAATGATGAATTATATATGCCAGCAAAAAAATAAAAAATGAAATGCAAAGCAAGAGATGTTACCTAATGATAAAAGGAACTAAACCCCAGGAAAAGTCCAGAGCCAGGAGCCAGCCATTGACAAAATAATGGGAAGATGGACGAAAAGTGCAAGTATGGAGCGGAAATTCGACACATTTTAATCAGAAACATTATCAAACAAGTGGATAATATTTCCAGGTGTGAAGAGTGACATGAGGAATTGTTCCGGGTGTCACGAGGTCGCATTAGAGGAAAACCTGATGCGTTCTGGGTGAAGGAGTTGGCAAAGACATCCACGAAGAATGACATTTCAAAAAATGTCAAGAATAATTCAGAATTAATCAAGGTGAGGAGGTGGCCAAATTCTAGGCAGAGGGAACACGAAAAAAGATTTGGGAATTTAATGATTTGATTAGAGACTGAGGGGAGAAAATTATGCGATCGGAGGCCGGAAAACTGCACAGATCATAACATGTCAGGTATTTTCTGATCCTCTTCAACTCACCTCTAAATGCCACATTTTGGAAAGGGATTTCTCGAGTTCAAAAATAAAAGCCACAAAGCTTGAAAACAAGCTTCACATGCAAAATCCCATGCTGTATATTTTCAAATAAAAATAGCTCGTTTAAATTTAGCATATAGGATCTAGATGTAAAATAGTGTATTGTCTGAGCTATTTTTACTCTACCAATTTATAGAAATTATTACATGTTAATCTTTTCTTATTTTATCTTCAACAATAGCAAACAGCTGATTTCAGAATTTATTAATTCTGTGGCTACTGTGTAGTGATACCTGCAGGGTGTGTAGGGCTAGCGTCGGGGCTTGTAAGGGGCCTGGTCCAGATGATTTTATCTGGCCAAGACTGTCCCTCCGGGAATCATCTCTGTCTCAGAGAGAACTTCCAGGAGGCAGGAAAACCGCAGAGCTTTCTCCTCCTTCATGTTACTATCTTTAAGAATTTCTTTTACATATTGTGTGTGATTCTTAGTAAAGACACTCAGGCCTCGTAACATGGAGAATTTCCTGTGAGGCTGTCGTCTGACATACGTGACGACGTGGGTAATTCCAGCATGAAGTTTCGCTGAGTTAAATCCATCCAAGTGGACAGAGCAGCCGTCAGTGCCCCCCTTCCCTGTAGTTGCGCCCGGTTCACCTGACACAGAGCTCCGCGTGCACTCAGCATTGACTGATTGACGGTCACGCGCCATGCAACGACGTTCCAGGCTGCGATGGACCATGTGTGTAACAGCGGTCCCATAGGATTATACTGGGGCTGGAAAATCCTATTGCTCCGTGACCTCGTAGCCACCGTGACATCGGAGCGCAGCACGTGCGCTTCTCCGCGTCCAGATGCAGCAGTGGCGTCGTGCTGCCACTGCCGAGAGTGCTCAGTACGGTGACCGCGGTGCAGGTCTGCAGCCCGGGAGCGGTAGGCTGTGCCATGCAGCCTGGTGTGCAGGAGGCGGCACCATCCAGGTCTGTGAAGGACACTGTGTCCGCACAACAACACGATCGCCTAACGATGCCTTTCTCGGGGGGATCCTGGTCTCTAGGTGTGGCCTGTGTTTATGTTCTGTCTTATTTCAAACACCGTAAGACAGGTTAAAGAGGTAACCGTAATTTAAAAACACATGCTTTGGGAAGGTACCCGGTGCATTCCGTGTGCTAGTTTTGGAAATCACACTCTTGGCCTGAAGTTCCTGGCGACGTGACGGTCACGACGGCCACCCGCACTCCCGCCTCCGGCTCCCACAGCCCTGCGTGCCAGACCGAGAAGAGAAGCCCTGGAGAGTGAGCAGGATTTCTGTCAAGACTGACATCAGTAATTTTGTTAATATTGATATACGTAGTATTTCTAAGTTAAATCTATATTAAAGTGCTATTACATTAAACTTCATAAAGACATTGTCCACATTTCAGTGTATTTAAGGCCACAGGTGTAGCGCATTTATCCTTGCAGCCTGTTTAAGACCCTGCCAGTTTCATGCAAATAGCCTCCTGCTTGTTTTCACGGATGAATAGTTTTCATAGGCGTGGCCTGCTGGTCAGTGGGGAGCTTGGAGCCTGAAACCAGGGCGAAGCCTTCTGGAAATAGGCAGAGTTATCTAAGGAAGGACTTCTCGGGCCAAAGAATTGTCCATGTCCGCCAACGGTCAGGGAGTGGCCAGAGGGCTGATTTCACCGGAGGCATCTTGATGTCTACT
>CAUYSK010099658.1:0-36315 GCA_963575035.1 Avahi laniger
GAAGAAAATGTTGGAAAAACTCTTATAGACATTGGCCTAGGGAAAGAATTTATGAAGAAGACCCCAAAGGCAATCACAGCAACAACAAAAATAAATAAATGGGACCTGATCAAATTAAAAATCTTCTGCACAGCCAAAGAAACTGTCCTTAGAGCACATAGACAACCTACAGAATGAGAGAAAATTTTCGCATACTACACATCCAATAACGGGCTGATAACCAGAATCTATTTAGAATTCAGGAAAATCAGCAAGAAAAAATCAAACGACCCTATCAAAAAGTGGACAAAGGACATGAACAGAAATTTTTCAAAAGAAGACAGAATAATGGCCAAGAAACATATGAAAAAATCCTGAACATCTCTAATCATCAGGGAAATGCAAATCAAAGCCACAATGAGATTTTACTTATCTCCAGTGAGAATGGCCTTTATCAAAAAGTCCCAAAATGATAAATGTTGGCATGGATGTGGAGAGATAGGAACACTCATACACTGCTGGTGGGACTGCAAACTAGTGCAACCTCTGTGGAAAGCAATATGGAGATACCTTAAAGAGCTACAAGGAGAACTACCATTTGATCCAGCAATCCCATTACTGGGTATCTACCAAAAAGAACAAAAGACACTATATAAAAAAGACAGCTGCACTCGAATGTTTATAGCAGCACCTAGTATTTTTTTAAATAGTCTTGAACCATCATTCTCTTTCTCTTCTCCATCTTAGACTTTGATGATATGAATATTTAATCTTTCGTTATTGTTCCATATGTATAAGGGTATGTTAATTTTCCATTAAGTTAATATTCTCTCTGTTTTTCAGATACAGTCAATTCATTTTTTGCTTTCTATGTTCAAGTTCAACGATTCTATATTATTTCATCCTCACTGTACTATTGAGCCCACCTAGCACATTTTTATTTCAGTTATTCTACTTTTCAATTTTGTAATTTTACTTTGGTTTCTTTCTTATAACTTCTATTTGTTTAAATTTTCTAGTTTGTAATTTATTGCAAGAGAGTTTGTAATTGATTGTTGAAGAGTTTTTATCATGGCTGCCAGAATATACTTGTCAGATAATTTCAACATCAGATTCATCTTACTGTTGGCATCTATTGATTATCCTTTCTCATTAAAGTTGTGGTTTTTCTAGTTTTTTATGTGACGGATGGTTTTCAATTATATCACATACATTATGTACTGTGTCTTGTTTAAATATTTTATTTTAGCAGATAGTCACCCTGTTTAGGTTCATCTTGAAGGTCTTGTTTTATTTTTTTTCTTTTAGCTTCAATAATAGTTTAATTTCCAGAGACTTTGTGATATTATTTTTGTCTGCTTGGTTTATCTGGTTCTGCTAGGCCTCCTACTCATCCCTAATGATGTGCCTGATGGGATTATAGGTGGTTTTCCTAGACCAGGCTACTGGATGTCTCCTTAAGGATGGGATGTGGTAAGATACTCTTACCAGGGACCTCCAGTTGCCTTGGTGCATCTGAGTGGGAAAGGAGAGTATTGGGCTTAATGGGAAAAAAAGGGCTTCCTGGAATAAGCTGTTTGCTCTGGTTGGATCTCTTTTTCGTGTTTTTTTTTTATTTCAGCATATTATGGGTGTACAAAAGTTTAGGTTATGTATATTACCTTTGTCCCACCCGAGTCAGAGCTTCATGTGTGTCCATCCCCCAGACGGTGTGCACTGCACCCATTAGGCATGAATATACCCATCCTCTCCTCCCCCCTCCCACCTACCAGACACTTCTTTTGATTGTCACACAGGTCTGTCTGGGAGGGGGAGGAGGATCTCATTCATGCCTCTGGGAGTAATAAGGCTTCCCAGACTGGGAATTTTTCTATGACTTTACCACTTTTTCCATTTTTACCCACTCACCATGGTTTCCAGGGTGGGGGAGAAGTGTTTTTTGCTCCTGCAAAGAAAAAAAAAGAAAGAAAGAAAGAAAAAAGAGACTTCTCAGGCCAGTTCCTATGCTGCAGCCCTTTCTCAGATTCCAACTGTCACCGGCAGTGTTTTCAGGTGAATAGGAGACTCTTTGTCCATGGAACAAAGAGCTATCTGCTGTAGCTCAATCTCTCCTGCTGGCTCCATCTTCCTCAAATTCTCTTGGGTGAAAAAGCAAAGTCTCAGGACCAGGGGAAAAGGAAAGCACCTCCCCTGGCTTGCTTATTTCTGGCAAGGCTCTTAATTGATACTCCTTTCTGGTTCTGTACACTGCCTGCTGCCTGATGTTGGAGGCACTCCTGTTAAATCTAGGGGAGAAATGAACCTACTCAGCTGCTTTTTGTTACTAAGTCATGAGTAGAGAAACATTATGTCTGAACTGCCTTCCTCTGTTGGTTGGGGAGATGCAATACACCCTGCAGCTGTACTGTTTTTCAGTCATGGATTTCTAAACAACAATGCCTCTTAATGAAAATTTTTCATATTTTAATTTGGTTGTCTTTTGCACTATTTCTAGAGTTTATAGGTGTGCTTAACAGAGAAGCAGGTAAAAATATAATAGGTCTATGATCATCTTGACTAGGCAGGCAGTACCTATAGTGTTTTCAATGGACAGAAATTTTTGAGTTTATGTCCTTGTTTTCCTTTATGATCTCTAATTTAAATCTGTTGTTGAAAAACTACATTCTAGTCTTGATTCTATTTAGGTTTATTCTTTTATATTTATTTATACATATTTTATACTTTTACTATATGCCTTTGTTAGGCCATCTGGAATTATGTTTTGTGAGTGATATTATGTATGGGTCTGCTTTTATTTTTTCACACAATGTGCTTTAACAAACAAACCTCAAATTATCAGTTGCTTTATACAATGAAATGTATTGTTCATATAACAGTCCAATATTGTTGTTCTCAGTTGATCAAGTTTATCTCATTTTGCATCATTGTAATATTTAACACATGTTTTCCAATTTTCTGTTTTTCTATCTAAAATATTTGATAGGAAAAATCATTGGGACAAGGAAGATTTTGTGGACCAGACTTAGAAGTAGCACAACTCACTTCTATTTTTTTTATTCACTATAACCTCAATCATATTATTGCATCTAATGTCAGGAGATATTGAGAAATACAGTCTATTGTGTGCCAAATGAAAAAAATAAATCATTTTCTTAATAATCATATTGTTTCTGTCTCTGATATAGTCTATTTTCAAAGAAATCATCTGCAGTGTTAGCTTTTTTATGCATTTTCTACATATATGTAGTTCTTTTACTTTCCATTATGTATTAATAATGAATTTTATATCTCTTAAACACTATTACAGTGTCTCAATTGTTATAGTATTATCAAAAGTATTGAAAACAATTCCTGTTTTCTTTTCCCTTTTATTTTTTTCCTCTTGACTATTATTGGACCCTTGTTCTTTAAAATAGGTATTAGCATTGTCTTGTTAATTTTTCCATGAAAAATTGAAAGGGAACTCATGTTGATAGTTCAGTTAAACATGTTTCGTATCTGTAGAGCAATTTGGGGAGAAATGATGTCCTTGTAATACCTAATCTTCCATGAATATGATACAGTTCTCCATTTATTTAGACTATCTTTAGTGTTTTTTAAACATTTATAATTTTAGCAACTACTTGTATTAGTGTGCTTGGGCCACCATAACAAAATACCTTAGACTCGGTGGCTTAAACAGCAGAAATTTGTTTCCTCACAGTTTTGAGGACTGAAAGTCTAAGAGTGCCCATTATGGTTGGCTTACAGTGTGGGCTCTCTTCCTGGCTTTCAGATGACTGCCTTATTGGCATGTCCTCACAAGGCAGAGAGTTTTACTCTTTTTCTCTTTCTCTTCTTAAAAGGCCACTAATGTCATTATAAGACCTCACTCTCATTGAGATAGCTAGGATCTCCGGCTCTTCTAGGGACAAGTGTGCCCTGCAATTGCCTCAAGCAATTGCCTCACCTGGGAAGAAGGATAAAAGCAGGCATTCTGTTTTGGTGTTCCCCCACCCTTAATCCTATCCCAAGAAACTACTACATCTGGGGAAGGAGGGAACATTTTGCCAATCTTGGAATTCACCAGTTCAGGCATAATAGGATTTGGAAAGTGATCCAGAGTAACCCAAGGCTAATTATTATGTCATTAGATTAAATCTACATTGTAGTTCATCCCCACCCAGGTAGGGCTTTTAGAGAAGGAGCTTTCATATGCAGATACAACCTTGAAAACA
This sequence comes from Avahi laniger, assembly GCA_963575035.1. Lineage (NCBI taxonomy): Eukaryota > Metazoa > Chordata > Mammalia > Primates > Indriidae > Avahi > Avahi laniger. Next base: position 4,197 of record CAUYSK010099658.1, read on the forward strand.
CCTGTTAATCATTTGGTAACATTCCACACCTCCCAAAAGCCCTTCCCCAGAATAGGCCAATAGAAGGAAACAACTTGAGAATTCCCAGAGAGAGAGAGACTCAGGTAGTCAGTAAGGCAGTGAGACAGACCTATTTTGTTCTATAATATTAATAAAAAACTACTCCTGTCAAACTGCTTCCTGCTCGTGATCATTCCATCACACTAGCTCTGCTTGTGATATTTTTTCCAAGCAAGGAGCCAAAGAACTATGATAGCAATGTGCCAAGAGTCTGGACCTAACACTTTGGTGTGTCTGGTCATTCTTTGGCCAACAGCACACCAAAAACTAAGAGCAGACTGCTACCCTGATATCATGACCTAATCTAACCCTAATTACCTCATAAAACCGTATCTCTCAATGTGAGTACATTGGATGTTATGACTACAACATATAAATTTTGGGGAGACACAAACATTCAGTCCAAACAGTATGTAATAATTTTAATAATATTATAATGTGCTCTGTAAAATTGCATTTATAACTATTTGTTGATTTAGAAATGCAATTGATTTTTGTATTTTCACTTGTATCTAAAATACATTCTAAACAGCCTTCAAATCGGAAAAATTTTACTGTATATTGTTTTGAGTTTTCTATGTATATTATATTATTGCCTGGGAAAATGATAACTTTTTTCCTTTCTAATTCCTTTAGTTTTATTTGTTTTTCTAGACTTTTTTTTTATTGGCCATGCTTTGCAATGAGATGTTGAAAAGAAGTTATTATAACTGGAGACTTTTCATTTTTCTTGATCAAAAAGAAAAATTTTGAAATCTTATCAAATAAGTAGATTATTTGGAAAGATATTTGTACATATTTTGGGGTTTGCAAATTTCTCTTGTTAGTTTTCTTTTAAATTATTTGGAGAATATTCTATTTTTTTAATACATGGTGATATTTTGGTAAGGTCAGAATTGATTTTTCCTTTAATATTTACTAGATTTACTGTTGTTTTTTCTGCATATGTGGTCTCTTTTATTGAAAATTTTAAACTAATGATTCAAATGATTTTAAACTTTTTAATATTATGAGATATATTTGATGTGAAACAGAGTACCCAAATATATATGTAGATTTCAAGAATAATTATAAAAATACATGCATATAACCCCCACTCAGATTAATAGGACATTGTTTATGTGTTTCTTTAAAATTGACAGATTCCTTTTTCTCTGCCTCCATACCAGCATCTACTGTTTTTGGACTTTTTAATAAAAGCCATTCTAACAGGGGTGCAGTGATATTTCATTGTGGTTTTAATTTGCATTTCCCTGATGATTAGTGACATTGAGCATTTTTTCATATGCTTATTGGCCATTTGACTATCCTCTTCTGAAAAGCTTCTGTTCATGTCTATTGCCTACTTTTTAATGGGGTTGTTTGTCTTTTGCTTGCTGATTTGCTTGAGTTCTTTGTAGATTCTGGATACTAGCCCTTTATCAGATGTATAGCTTGTGAATATTTTCTCCCATTCTGTAGGTTGTCTATTTGCTCTGGTAATTATTTCCTTTACTGTACAAAAGCTTAATAATGTAATCAAGTCCCATTTATTTATTTTTGTTGTTGATGGTGGTGGTGTGATTGCCATTGGCATCTCAGTTACAAATACTTTCACTAGGCTGATCTTTATAAGAGTTTTTCTACATTTTCCTCTAAAATTCTTATGATTTCAGCCTTACATTTAAGTCTTTTATGAATCTTGAATTAACTTTTGTGAGTGGTAAGATATACAAACCCTCTTTCCTTCTTCTTCATGTAGCTATCCAATTTTCTCAGTACTATTTATTGAATAGAGCTGCTTTTCCCCAATGTATATTATTGTCTTCTTTGTGAGAGATCAGTTGGTTGTGGGACTGAAAATTATTGGTACAACCTCTGTGGAAAGCAGGATGAAAATTTCTCAAAGAACTAAAAGTAAATCTACCATTTGATCCAGCAATCCCACTACTGGGTATCTAGCCAAACGAAAAGAAGTATTTTTTTTTTTTATCAGAAAGAAACCTGCATTCAAAGGTTTATTGCAGCACAATTCACAAGTGCAAAGATGTGGCATAAACCCAAGTGCCCATCGATACATTAGTGAATTAACAAAATGTGTTATATGTATATGATGCCGTACTACTCAGCCATAAAAAAGGATGAATGAATGACTTTTGCAACAATTTGGATGGAACTTGAGATAATCATACAAAGTGAAGCATATAAAGAATGGAAAAACAAATACCACATGTGCTTGCTATTAAATTGGAAATAACCAATGAGCACACATGTATACAGAGGGAAGTAAAACTCAGTGATAATCAAGCAGAGGGGAGTGAGGTGGAGGGGATGTGCAAAACCTATAAAACGGTTACAACGAACACTATTTTGGTGATGGGCAGACTTATAGCCATGACTCAAGCATTACAAAGTGATCCATGTATCCACGAAGGTTTGTACCCCCTTAATATTTTGAAATAAAGAAATAAAATAAAACTGGCAATGCTCTCACCTTTGGTTTTGGCAAAGAAAATTAAAAAATAAAATTGCCAAATAAAATTGTATGTATTGTATGCAACATATTTTAAATGATATATACATTTTGAAAAGGTTAATCTAGCTAATTAATAAATGTGTTTCCTCATATAATTAATAGAACTTTGGTAACACTGCAGAAATGTATGAATTTCCTCAACTTTAACAGATAATGTAAAACAGTTTTATCCTTTTAACTATTTGTATTCATACAGAAATGAAGTTTTCCATTGTTCCACATCTTCATCAACCCTTCATAAGGCAGGATACTAAATTTAGTCATAGTTTTAGTCACACTTTTGACCTACATATTTATATTTTTAGTCCAATATCTTTACGTATTTAATTTTTCATTTAATATTTTTTAAATATTGAGAGACAATTGTATATTGTGTGGCATAAGTAATCCATTTCACGTTTTCTTGCATGTGGATACCTAGTTGTTCCTGTGCTGTTTATTGATAAATGAATCTTTTCACCATTGATCTGCAATACCAGTTCTGTAATTTATCCTGAGTGTGTGTGTGCGTGTGTATGCACATTCGTGTATGTTTGGATTCCCAATTCTATATTTTTGGTCAAATTACTCAGCTCACATTAAATAGTTCATTGTCTTTATGACTATAGCTTTAGAATTAGGTCTGATATATTATGATGACATTAAACTTGTATTATTTGAGAATGTTTGGAACTGCTTATGGCCAACATATTCACCTACACTTTCTTTTATATCGATTTTGTATCCATCACATTTTCAAAATTTCTTGTTATTTCTATGATTATTATGTATATTATATTGCATTTTCTCTGTGAAAAAATACTTATATTTACATTTAGTTTTCTTTCTTCCTTTCTATTATTTATATGCTTTTTTTTTTTACATAGACTTAGGGCACTGACTGCTTAGGACCTCATGTACAATGTTAAATACAATTTGTCATAGCAGAAATACTTTCCCTCTTCCCCAATTTTAAGGAAACATTTTAATAACACTCTTTTAAGTATGATATTTGTTGTGCATTTTACATATCTGCTCTTTATCAAGTAAAGAATGTTGTGTTCTCTTTTTGGTTTATCAAATGCATTTCTCAAATTACTGGGGAAGATAATCTATTTTTATTATTTATCATTAATATAATATTTTCTATTAATTGATTTTCTAATAGTAAATCAAATTTACATCCATGATTAAAATCTGACTTTGGTCATTTGTACATATTGCAGGCTTTATTTTGTTTATATTTAGTTTAGAATAACTTGTCCACAAATATGTCAATATATGAGATTTCCTGAAATTTGTCTGTCTTGCAATGTCCTTGATGAGTCTTGGTGTTAATTTTAAACTATTTTATTAGTAAATTAAACAGCAGTCTCTATATCTCTATTCACCAGGAAATCTTCTCTTTTTATTATTTCAAAATATTACAGGTGTAAAAATGTTTTTGGTATATGGATCGCTTTCATTACATCTGAGTTAGGGTTATAAGTGTGTCCATCACCCAGAAAGTGTTCATTGTACCCGTTAGGTAGGTTTTCACCCATCCCTTCCTCCTCCCTTCCCTCTGCTTGATTTCCAATGAGTTTTTCTTCCTTCTGTGCACATGTGGTCTCATCAGATAGTTCCAATTTAATAGCAAGTACAGGTGGTGTCAGTTTTTCTATTTTTTATATACTTCACTTAGGACAATGGTCTCCAGTTACAGGCAAATTGTTTCAAAAGGCCTGAATTCATCCTTATTCACGGCTGCATAGTATTCCATACTGTACACATACCCCGTGTTGTTAATCCAGTCACAAATTGATGGGCACTTGGGTTGATTTTACATCTTTGTCATTGCGAATTGTGCTCCAATAAACATTCTAGTGCAGGTGTCTTTTTGATAAAATGATGTCTTTTTCTTTGAGTAAATACCCAGTAGTGGGATTGCTGGATCGAATGGTAGGTCTACTTCTAGATCTTTGAGGAATCTCCATGCTGTTTTCCATAGAGGTTATAGTAATTTGCTATTCAACCAAGAGGATATAAGCATTTCTTTCTCTCTGCATCCACACCAACATTTATTGTTTTTGGACATTTTAACAAAAGCCATTCTAAGTGGGGAAATTTGACATTTCATTGTGGTTTTAATTTGTATTTCCCTGATGGTTAGTGATGTTGAGCATTTTTTCATGTTTATGGGCTATTTGTCTATCTTCTTTTGAAAGCTTCTGTTCATAGACTGTGCTCAGTTTTTAATGGGTTATTTTTTTTCTTGATAATTTGCTTGAATTCTTTATAGATTCTGGTTATTAGCCATTTATTGGGCATATAGCTTGTGAATATTTTCCTCCCATTCTGTAGGTTGTGTATTTGCTCTGTTGGTTATTTCCATAGCTGTACAGCAGCTTTTTAATTTAATGAAGCACAATTCATTGATATTTGTGGTTGCTGTGATTGTTATTGGGGTCTTCTACATAAATTTTTTGCCTAGGCCTATATCTGGAGGAGTTTTCCCACATTTCCTTCTAGAATTCTTATGGTTTCATGCCTTACATTTACGTCTATTATCCATCTTGAATTATATTTTGTGAGTGGTGAGAGATATGGATCATGTTTCATTCTTCTGCATGTGGTTTTTCAATTTTCCCAGCACTATTTATTAAATAGGGCTTCTTTTTCATAGTGTATATTGTTGTTTTCTTTGTCAAAGATCAGTTGGCTGTATGTGGATGGTTTTGTATCTGGCTTCTCTGTTCTGTTCCGTTTGTCTATCTCATTATTTTTGTGCCAATACCATACCATTTGGGTTACTGTAGCCTAGTAGTATAGTTTGAAGTCTGGTTATATGATGCCTCTAGATTTGTTCTTTTTGCTTAAGATTGTTTTTGCTATTTGTAATCTTTTCAGATTCTAAAGGAAGCATAGAATTACTTTTTATAGATCTGTGAAATATGATGTTGGTATTTTGATGGAGATTATGTTGACTCTGTAAATCATTTTGGGTAGTAAGGACACTTTAACAATGTTGCCTCTGCTGATCCATGAACATGATATGTATTTCCGTTGTTTACATCATCTTCAATTTCTTTCTCAGTGTTTTGTAGTTCTCTTTGTGAAGATCTATCATCTCCTTGGTTAAATATATCCTAGGTATTTTACTTTCTTTGTGACTATTTTGAATAATATTGAGCCTTTGATTTGACTCTAAGCTTGTCTGTTATTGGTATATAAGAATGCTACTGACATGCCTACAGTCCCAGCTACTCAGGAGGCTGAGGCAGAAGGATTGCTTGAGCCCAGGAGCTTGAGGTTGCTGTGAGCTAGGCTGACGCCCCGGCACTCTAGCCCGTGCAACACATGAGACTCTGTCTCAAAAAAAAAAAAAAAAGAATGATACTGATTTGTTTATATTTATTTTGTAACCTGAGACTTTGCTGAGTTCATTTTTAAGTTCCAGGAGTCTTTGGGGTTTTCTGGATATAAGATCATGTCATCAGCAAAAAGTGATAGCTTGATCTACTCTTTCCCCATTTGGATACCATTTGTTTCTTTCTCTTACCTCTTTGCTCTGGCTAGGACTTCTAGAATTATGTTGAATAAAAATGGTGATTGTGGGTACCCTTGTCTTGTTCCTGTTCTTAGTGGGAATATTTTCAACTTTTTCCCATTCAGTATGATGTTTGCTATGGGTTTGTCCCATATGGCTTTTATAATTTTGAGATATATTCCTTCTATACCAAGTTTTTTTTACTGTTTTTATCCTGAAAGGGTACTGAATTTTGTTGAATGCTTTTTCTGCATCTATTGAGATATCATGTGGGTTTTTTTTTTTGCTTGTGTTTAGGTAGTCAATCACATTTATTGATTTACATATGCTGAACCATGCTTGCATACCTGGGACGAAGCCCACTTGGTCGTGGTGGATTATTTTGTTGATATGCAATTGAATTTGGTTTGCTAGCATTTTATTCAGGATTTTTGCAGTTACATTCATCAGGAATATTGGTATTATCTGTACTTTAATTTTTTTGATGTGTCCTTTCCTGGCTTTGGTATTAAGGTGAATCTAGTTTTGTAGAAACTAGATTGACATTGGGCAGGATTTCCTCCTACTCGATGTTGTGGAATGATTTATGTAATATGGGTAACAGCTCTTCTTTGTAGGTCTGGTGAAATTCATTTGTGAATCCATCTGATCCTGCACCTTTTCTTTGTTGTTGGAGGCTTTTTTAAATTACTGCTTCAGTCTCTTTGCTTATTGTTGTTCTATTTCTCCCTGATTGAGTCCTGGGAGGTTGTCTGTTTCAAGGAATTTGTCCATTTACCCACTTTTGAATTTATGTGCATAGAGACTTTCATAATATTCACAGAAGATATTTTGAATTTCTGTGGCATCAGTTGTAGTATCTCCTAGTTCATTTGTGATTGAGCTTATTTAGTTCCTTTCTTTTTTATTTCTGGTCATTATATCAAGAGGTCTATCAATTTTATTTATCTTTTCAAAGTACCAACTTTTTGTTTCATTGATTCCTTGTGTTATTTTCTTCCTTTCCATTTTGTTTATTTATGCTCTGACCTTAGTTAATTCTTTTATTCTGGTTGCTTTGGGTTTGGTTTGCTCTTCCTTTTCTTGTTCATCGAGACATGTCATTAGATTGTTGAATTGTGATCTTTCTGTCTTTTAGACGTGGGTATTTAATGCCATGAATTTTTCCCTTTGGACTGCTTTTACTCATTCCCATAGATTTTGATAGCTTGTATCCTCTTGCCTTCCAGTTTGTGGAATATTTTTATTTTCATCTTAATTTTATTGTTGATCCAACAATTGTTCATCAGCAGGTTGTTTAATTTCCCTGACTATGTAGAACTGTTTCTCTTGGACTTCATTTCTAGTTTTATTCCACTGTGGTCTCAGAAGATACATGGTATGATTTCTGTTTTTACAAATTTGTGGACACATGTTTTGTGGCCTAAAATATGATAAACTTTGGAGAATATTCCATGTGCTGATGAAAAGTATGTGTATTCAGTAATTTGGGGGCAAAATATTATGTAAATGTCTGTTAGGCCAATTTGTTATAGAGTCCCATTTAAGTCCAGTGTTTTTTCATTTATTTTCTGCTTGGATGATTTGTACAGTTCTGTCAGTGGTATGTTGAATTCCCTGACAATTATGATGCTGCTGTTTATCTCTTTGCTTAGATCTAGTAGGGTTTGCTTTATGAATCTGTGTGCTCCTGTTTTTGATGCAAAGATATTTAGGATTGTTATGTCTTCTTGTGGAATTGCTCCTTTTACAATTACATAATGCCTATCTTGGTCTTTCTTTACTATTGTTGATTTAAAGTCTATTTTATCTGATATGAGAATGGCTACATCTGCCTTCTTTTGGTTTCCATTTGCATGGACTATTTTTCCCATGCTTTCACCTTGAGTCTGTATGAGTCCTTGTGAGATAGATGTGTTTCCTGGAGACAGCAGATACTTGATTTGTATTTTTTCCTAAATTGAGTCAGCCTATGTGTCTTTGATGGGGCATTCAAAGCATTCACATTGATTAATAGAATTGATATGTGGTATGCTCTTCTGTTCATCCTGTTGGATAGTTCCTTAATACTTTGTTTTAGCTCTTATGCTATTGTTTTATATCAGTTCTGAGCTCTAGCTTTTGGGTGGATTTATACTTGTTGTGTCCCTATTTTGCTGATACATGTATAATGCACTCCTCAGTATTTGCTGCAAGGCAAGTCTTGTCTTGACAAATTCTCTCAGTGTTTGCTCGTCTGGAAAAGTCTCTTTCATATAAGGAAGTTAGTTTTACAGTATACAAAATTCAAGTCTGGCTGTTGCTCTACTTAAGAAGACTGAAGGTGGGGTCCCAGTCCTTTCTGGTTTTCATTTTTCAGATGAGTAGTCTTCAGTAAGACTTATGGGATTTCCTTTGTTAGTTACTTGATGTTTTTGACTGATGGCTCACAGGAGTTCCTCCTTTCCATTGACTTTGGCCAATCTGATGACTGTATGTCTTTGTGATTGCCTTTTTGCAATGAATCTCCCAGATACTTGTTTAGCTTCTTGTTTAGCTTCTTTAGACATCCAGGTACACTGGATGTTTAAATCTATAGCAAGACAAGGGAAGTTTTGAATTATTCGCTCAAATGGGTTTTCCAGCCCTTGTGTGTTGTTTTTTTCACCCTCATGGATGCCTGTGATTCTTATATTTGCCTGTTTTACATGATGTCATGTTTCTTATAAGCTTTGTTCATACCTTTTAATTTTCTGTTGTTTATTTTTGATTGACCGAATTAATTGAAAAGAGTTGTCTTCGAACTCTGAGATTCTTTATTCTGTCTCTTCTAGTGTATTCTTAAAACTTTCCACTGTGTTTTGTATTGTATTTCCTTGTATCAATTTTTCATTTCCAGAAGTTCTCTTTTTCTTTCTTTTTAATATGTTCATCCCTTTAGAGAATTTCTCATTCATTTCCTGAATTCTTTTTCTGGTTTCTTTGAATTGATCTTCCATTTTCTCTTGGATTTCATTGTGCTTCCTTACAATCCATATTTGGATTTCTTTATCTGTCATTTCAATATTTTCATTTTGGTTGGTATCCATTGCTAGCTAGAGATATGGTGTTCCCTTTTGTGTGTGTCCTTTTGTTCTGATTTTTCATACTTCCAGAGTTATCTTACTGATTCCATATCATCTGGAGTTGTTGTCACTTCTTATTTTTGCATTTTATTTTGTTTATATGGGGCTTCCACTTCTTCACTTGTAAAGGTGTGTCTGTAACATATGTTGGATAGAAACTTTGACTTTGCTTGTGGGTGCTTTCATGGTGATCTAGGTTCTGGATGGATGCCTTGGTTATAGACATTGTTATTGTGTTGCTTTTCTCATTTGCTAGTTGTTTTTAGGCTGTAGCAGTGGTGAGCTATGTGTGTGCACAGACTTCTTGTCTCTCTTTGAATAGGGAGGATAGAGATCTTTGAAATTGTTTCTCTTTCCCCAGCCCTGTGGTCTTCTTAACAGTGTGATATTTATTGGCATGCTCAGCCTAATCTCTGAGACAGTAGATGGTACTTGTGGGTAAGAATCAACCACGCTCTGTATGACTGAGTCAGTAAATGCTATAAAGAGCAGTGCAAATTGACCTCCCTGTCAGTAGGTGGCACTTGCTGGAAGGGACAAACAGTGTTGTTTTTGGCACCTGTGTCTGACTGTAGCCCCTCAGGAGAAGCACTCGAATGGCCCCGATGGTGAGTGAGGCCCTGGTGGTGACCTTATTCTCCACCATAACAGAGGTGTGTGGGAGAGTGAGGCTTGGTGGGACTGGGCTGGGTGAGCCTTCACCCAGCCTCCACAAAAGCTATTAAGTTAGCTGTTTTGGCAGGGGTCAAATGTCTGCTACCAGATTATGGGAAAAGCCACAGAAAGGGGCTGAGTGGCCCCACCCAGCCAGAAAGTCTTTATGTGGTGGCAGGGCAATCTGAGATACACAGTCTGGCTATCAGGGGCAGGTTTCACTCTTGTCATCTCCCCTTCTCTGTCGTCTCCCTCTGGCATCTCCCTCAGTACCTCAAACTATCTGAGTTCTCCATGATTGTGCTGTGATCTGGGAGCTTCTCTGTCCAGTATTTCACCCTGGGCTGAGAGCATGGCCTTCCTCTGGGGTTGGGGTGATCTACGAGTGCACTGCAGCTGTGAACCACATTGCACTCTCTTTTCAGTTCTGCCCATGTAGGCTCCCTTGCCTCATCAAATTAGTTCAGAAATCTCCTCTCCATGACCCCAAACAACAAAATTGAGTCCTGGTGTATGGGATCTGGCCTGTAGTTCTGTCCCTGTGTCCTCAAAGATCAATCCATGACTGTGTCAGAGAGAAGCAAGCTGTTCCCGAGTTGCCTATGGGGTCCTCAACCTTGTTTGATGTTCCTCTGCTTTGGGGTGTGCCTTGCTCTGGCAAGCAGCCAGGCAAGTAGCACTGGGGAGGGCCAGTCATCAGGGAGCTCACAGTACAAACACTCCTTAGTCCTCTGCAGGTCATTAGGAGGAAAGTGGGTCATTTAAGCCTCACTCTGTGGAAGCCTCAGTGTGGTGTATACACCAACAGGGGGTAGCAGCAGCTTCTGAGAGCCCCAGCACAATCATCTCCGTCAGTAGCTGTCAGTGGAGTAGGGGAAAGGAAGGAAAAGATTCTGGATGGAGGAAAGAAAGCACTCTGGTTGTCTCTGTCCCTCTCTCCAGAAGGCTTCCCACCTAGAATATCCAGGCTCTGGGGTCATACAGATTGTCTGGGACCCACCAGGCCCCTGTGGTTCCTGCATTCTGATCCAGAGTTAGAAAGTGCTCATGTGGGAATGAGCAAGACAAAAAACGAGAGGCTGAAGCTCCCTGGGGAGGACAAAGGTGCAGAGGGGGTGGAAAAACCATATGGTGCCTGCTGTCTCAGCTTGGGTCTGTGGTGACAGAAAGCACCCCAAGAGGGCTGGCAGGCTGGTATGTTTTCCTCAAGAATCTGCCATTTCACTGGCAGCAGCAGCTTTGGGGCTTATTAGGGTGGAAGGGCTCTCTAGCAGCTCAAGAACCTGCTGACTTCCAGAGATGTGAGGGAGGGAAAAACAAACCCCTTCACCTACAGTTTTCACTGGACTCCAATCTTCTTGGGTGCTGTCCTCTGCTAATATCTTATTCTGCTCTACAACTTATTCCTATGGAATCTTTTGTAGTTTCTTGCACTTTTCCCTTGGAATTACACCTGATCTATGATTGTTTGTTTGTTTGTTTTTTTCTTTTTTATCTAAAATGTTTCCTTCTTTCTGAGGTGATCTGGCAGCTGGTGTCACTGGCCAGCTATCTTGTCTTCTCCCTCCTTTTGTAGTACAGTAAGTCGATATACACCTGATGAATGCAGAAGTCCTCTTAATTGAGGCAATAGCATTTGTGGCACCCCACACCTGGTGCCTTGGGTAGTATGTGCACCCTAAACACCAGGATGTCCTGCTGAAGGGCACAGAAGGCACACAAGGGCCCACAGTGTGTGCAAACAGGAGGTGTGCATCACAGGCAGCTAAAGTGGCCCTCAAACCAGCCCACTCCCACATCCCACCATGGGACAGCCACACAGTTCCCTCCAGCCAGCACCCACCACACCCCAATCCACCTGCTGCCACCACCTTCTTTCCTGCATCCATGGCTAGGCCCCAAAATTTTCTTTAAGATTGTAATTATGTATTTCCTGTATTGTTGATAGAATTCATTGGTAAGACAATTCAGCCTGAAGTTTAGTTTGTGGGGAACTCTTGTGACTGCTTCTCTATTCTTTAATGATTAAGGGGTTGTTTAGGCTTCATATTTCTTAATACATCTGTGTAATACATTGTAAGAGATATATTGTAACTATAAGATTAATGATAGCCAAAAGGCCCACACTAATGTCTTAATGACTGACAGTATGTCTCTTAGCAGTATGATGCAAACTGGCCTGGAGATTTCCGGGAGATAATACCACCTGATCACAAATGCAACTTTCACAAACCATAAAACAAAGCTTACCCTTACAAGATTAGCTTAAATTCTCATGAAAGAAACATGTAATAACTGACCTGGTTTCAAATATGTCCATCCCATTGCGTGGTGCACATTGCACTCTCTGTGTACACACATATCCGTCCCCTCCTCCCTCCTCCCCCCTCCCCCCTGCCCAATATCTAATAGATGTAATTCTTATATATGCACTTATGTGAGAATTTTATAACCCAAATATTTGATCTTTCAAAGGAAGCATTTTCTAATGGGGGAGAGAGGGATCATAAATTATTCTGTGGTTGACTCATGAAGCAATTTCTGAAAAACATCATGCCAATAGTTAAGGGGTGCAGAATTATGCAGAAGAATCTCAATTATACATTTGTGGACCATCCAAGGCCTCTTGCTCCCCTCCACCTTTCTCTTGTAGCCTTTAATGAGAATTTCAGTCTCGATTCCACAGCACAAATCAAGACTGAGAGAAGCGGAAACTTTTCTTTCTCAACTTCAAAAACTAAATGTCAGAGCTGGTAAGGGAGGAGGGAGATAAGTCGCCTCTGTGCTTCACCAGTCTGAATCCAGGGAGCTGACCAGTGCTAGCACTGGGCACCCAACAGAAGTTATACTCATTTGAACCACTGAGCAACTCAAGTAGATACAACAGACTTCATCAACACTTTTTCCTGAAACAGCTTCTTAGGTCCCTCAGGCCCCTGATTTATACGCAATCACTATAAATTCACTTGTTATCTCCATTCCCATGAGCAGGGCAGGCAGCAAAGTACAAGGAGGGAAGAAAGGGGCTGCAAAAAGCAGAAAAGAAAATTATCAGTCATGCTCTGATAACAGGAGAGAGGGAAAAAAGGGAAGGAAAACATTCAAAAAGCATATGTATTTGTTTATTATAGGAGCAGACTACGTTTATCTCAATAGCTCCAAAGACATTATTACATTGCAGAACAAGAATTGCCTTCATAATGATGACCTTGATTAATTACACAAAAGGTCAAGCTACATTCACAATACTCTAAGAGGGAAATAATATTTAACATTTTATAAAAATTTTAAAAAATATTTTTAATTAGGGTGCTAAAAGGAGACTCTTAGGTATCCAGAAAACTTGATAAAATACTAAAGTATTTAAGAAATTTTAAAGCTAAAATGACTGTCCTTGAATAATTATGAAGATATTGAGATACTATACACAGAAATATTGTCAGCTATTGCCTCAGAGGATAGTATACACTCAGAAGCAGTACCATATGTGCTAAAAAAAAAAAAAAAAAAAATTGCTCTTTTACCACAATGATCCACTCAGACATTCTACCTTACAAGCACTGCCATGCATTCAAAACATGATTTGGCAATGTGAAAAATCTCTACAGCCACAGTACCAAAACAAAAAGGCTAATCTGACATGAATGTGGACCAAACCCACTTCTACTAACCACCCACAACTTACTTTCTGGGACACAGAAAATATTTTCAATTCTAAACGTTAGAAAAACTTTCACAAACAGTTCTGATCCTTCTTCAAAGCACAGATATTTCAGGATCATGCTTGGATGGCTTAGGCTTCTGCATTTTCATATCACATTGGCAGGGCTAAACGGCTCACTTCTGATATTAATTTTCCTTTTAAATGGAAAAATAATTAACCTATTTCCCATAAAGAAATAACTAATGAATACAATTATAATCTGCTTCACAGAATAGACTAGCTATTGAAAAGAAAAATTATATAAATGAATAATAAGGATTCTGACTATGTCACATTTTATTTCACTAAATATAATCTATGTAAACAAGTATTTTTTCCTTTCTTATATTTAACATTTTTTCCTTTATCTTTAATATAACATTTGATCCATGGAAAAATCACATACTGTTATATAAATGTAAGTTATAAAGCACAATGATGTAATGGTTCCATACACCACTGCAGTTGTGAAAAAAAGATGTAATGAAACACAACAAACCAATCACATGATACAAAAGCTAGAACTTTACCAAAACCTGCATCTACCTAGGTACCCTGAACCCTTATTCCAACCCCCTTGCCCCTGAAGTGTTCTCTTCACATCCACATTGAAATCTTCTCTGTACTATTTTAGTTGGAAAATATATCCCCAGCTAATTCAAATGATTCTTCTGGCTGCCTTACTTTGCCATAACAAATTACTATAGGCTGGGAACTTAACAGAAATTTATTTTCTCACAGTTCTGGAGGCTGGAAGTCCAAGATCAAGGTGCTGGCAGGGTTGGTTTCCTCTGGGGCTTCTCTGCTCCGTTTGCAGATAGCCACGCTCTTGCTGTGTCCTCACATGGTCCCCCCTCTGTGTACATGCACCCTTGGTGTTTCTTCGTGAGTCCAATTTTCCTCTTCTTATAAGGACACCAGTCAGACTGGATTAGGTCTTCACCCTAAAGGCCTCATTTTAACTTAATCACCTGTTTAAAAGCTCTGCCTACAAATACAGTCACATTCTGAGGTACTGAGTTAGAACTTGCATGTGTTCAGGGGGTGGGGGAAGGATACAATTCAGCCCATAACACTGCCCAAGTGATATTTAAAGCAAATATTCCAGTAAAACCCCCATGCTGTGCGTTTTGGGATTCTTCATAGCAGTTTAAGGAAATCTCCTCCACCTAGAAGGCTAACACCCATTTGGCCAGAGGGAATGCCTACAAAACAAGAACACTTCTAGAATAAGAAAAGCCAGAAGCTTTATCTCTTCTTGGAGGGCTCACTTTAATGATCCAGCCTCTCTCTTAGGGTCCTAAAGCATTTCCCTTTAAGAAGAGAGTTAGGGCCAAATCTTTCACAGGGCTTGTCCTCTACTTCTACTCGAAAATGAACCATTGAAAACACCTGACATCAGGTAAAGGCCAGCTAATCCCCATTTCCGATATAGAAAGAGAACCAGTGACTTTTGCATACTCACCGCCAGTGTTACGAACAGGTGAAAATCAGGGCGATTGTATCCTCCAAAACCAGACAACACTAATTACTTAAAATTATAGTAATTCACATTTTCAGGTATTTATCTTCTGCAAAGGAAATAAATTCATGAGCAATATATCGTTAAGTGGAAAAACCATAGTTCCAAATGGTAGCTGTTACATGATCCTGTTACTGCAAGAATATAGCAAATACATAGATAAAAAAATGTAAAGACAGGAAGGAAATACTTTAAAGAATAACAGTTTATTTCTGGTAATGGGATTATACATAGATGGTGATACTTTTTCTTTACACTTTTTGATATTTTCAACCATGAAGTGTTAAATCTTATTTTCTGCTATATAGACACAGAGGGAAAATGACAGGCTGTTGCAATGAAAGACCCTCCTGGATAGACCAGAGGCCAGAGGACACAGTCTCAGATCTGAACACAACCGAAGCAAGCTTAATCACCTCATGTGAGCCCTTCATGACAACCAGTCTGATCAAATGGACATTTATCATTTCACTGGTACCAAAGACATCCAGCATATCAACAGCTCAAAGACCAACCAATGATCATCCAGAATCCAATGTAATCCCTCTGACACTCTATACATTTGCCTGATTATTTCAGTGTCAGATTTTACAGACATTCTGTCCAAACACCAAAGAGGAAACAAACTGCTAAAAAGCATGATTTCCCTCGTGCATCGTGTGAGAAAGAAACAACAAAAGGGATGGCTCCCCACCCCCTCCCCAATTTATAATTACTTTTCCATGTTTCAACACAACTGTTTCAACTCAAGGGAAGGAGGGAAATGTCATTTCCGGACAATAGCCCTTGTTGTACTAGATTATTTTCCATTGTCGCCTTCTAAAGACTTAGTGGCGAGGCAGCTGTTTTGTAGGCAGCAGGCCCTCTTATCCTGGTTCCCTAAGGAATCATTTCCTAAAGAGATTAATAACAGAGCCAAACAGAAGTGGCTTTGAGGCCTGCGCTGCTCTTTTAAAGGCAGTCAGCAGCTATTGCAAAAAGGTTCCACTGGGATCTAGTGTGGCTTTCCAAATAGTTATTAGTTGGGCAATATTTAGGAATCACCTGCTCCCAAAGGCAAGTGCACACACTGATCATACCATGAAGACCTGCGGGGGACCGTGGTCATGACTATGCCAGCTGAGTGAAAACGTGGAAATGTTCACAGGCAGGCGCTAGCCCAGCACAGCCCCACAGCCAGACATTATCATTGGCAATTCCAAGCGGAAAATGGCCCCCAAGAAAGTCTACCTAAGCAGCATTATGTCCAACAATGCAGTGACCAAAGGAGAGAAGTCAAGAAAGCAAGTACGGTGTCTGTGGAGCCTAACAACTGTGAAGTGCTGACAGGGCCAGGGGTAGCAGGGTCAGGCCTCTTGCAGAAGCCCCGAGCAGGTGACCCACAAGAATGCATCAGAAAGGACCACTCCAGCCTTCCTGGTGGGTTTTCCTTCCTCTCCACCTTTCCCCACCTCCTCCTCTAGCACCAGTTCCCTCTTGATCCTCCACCTGCATCCTGCTTTGCTTGGCCACCAGGTATGGTTTGGACCATGGCCAAGACCCCATGGCATCTGCTGACTCCAACCCTGGACTAGCTGAAGACCTTGAACTTTTCAGCGGGCTGTGAGAGCCTGTGGTATCCCACCAGAAATTAGTACAACCTGAGATGGCTCCTGCCATCTAAGAACAGAAATTGTCCTCACACATTCATATGCACGCACGCGCACACACACACACACACACACACACACACACACACACACACACCCCCAATCTGGAAAAGACTGCCATGATCCTCCAAACACATTCTGCCTTTTCTGTCTTAAGCTTTCTCTCCCAAGGGCTTTAACGATTATTAAGCTCATCCAATTCACTGCTTAATGTAAGGGTCAGCTGCTAACATTCTATCATGGAAAGGTATTTGGGTGCCAACTCGCACAAATCACAAGCTCACAGATTTTTACCTTTATCTAACAAAAGGACCATAAACCTTCCCTTTATCAGCACACCATAACTATACACACACAAACACATACGCACACACACACCACCACCGCAGCCATCGCTATAAACATATATAAAAGAAATGATGATTAAAAAGAATACAGGTAGGATTTTAAATAATAATTATTATTACTATTTTAATTAAAAGTTCTCACCACCACCTTAGTGGAACAGGCTCTTCCCAACACCCTCCTTCATGATGACCCAAAGTGGCTCCAGAGACTTGTAATAACACCTAATTTTAGGGCTCTGTCTCACTTCCATATTGGATTCCAGATCAACGGTCCACTCATTCTCACTAGATCATGCTTTATCTCAGTATTTTCCGAAGTGATTTTGTTTGCATGCTTACTAAAAGAGTTATAACAACCATGTTTTCCCTGGTACATTTTTACCTTGACATCTTAATAATTTTTTTCATCTCATTTAAATAGTGAAAAAGGATCCAAATGTCCAGGGTATCATATAATGAAATTTGTATATTAAACTATCACATGATTCTCTAAAATGTATTCAACTGATAATAAAAGCACCAACCTATTTACTATTTACATTATTCATGTAAAGAAAAAACTTGAAAAAGTTCTTGTATAATAAATTTTTATCTTATTCTTCTTTCATTTGTATTTCCATTCCACTGTCTTCACATAATTTTATCTTAATGTAAAATATTTTTATGTTTGAAAGTCTTATTAATCATTCTATCATATATCTCTAAATTAAGCATACATAATCTATAAAAATAACTTACTAAAAATTGTTGTATACATGTAAATGTGAATGTTTTAAAGTTTCTTGTGACCATAAAACTCATTTTTTTTCATCTGGACTGATTTATATTTATTTTTCATATATAATTGATAAAAATGCGTCTCTTATAAATGATTATTAAAAATAAAAATAAGTTGTTTTAAAAATGCATCCCTTAAGACAGATGAGGTATTTTTTCTAATGAAATTATACATTTGTAGATGAATACTGCTAAAATGTGTATTAATTTTATTCCTATCTGCTCCCCTCCCCTTTTTTAATCTATAAACTGAGAAAACTTGTTCACACAAGTAACTACATGGAAATTTAAGTGTGCTATAATAATTTTACTCAACAGCATGAATTCCTTCTGGGACATATGCCAAAAAAATCTCAGAGTGATCTATCATCAAAATTATTTTTAATGATCAACTGACAACTCAATTAAGTCCTCTTTCAATTTTGCAGAAAATAAAGAATTAGATGCCACCTGAATTGCAAAAGTATTTGTTATCCTGTCATTAGAGTCATTAATTTTCATCAACACCAACACCACTATTTCAATAATTCCTTTGTTTGGAGCTCAGGTGTTTTTCTTCCCCAAGGTCCAAAGAACACCCTAGTAAGAATAGGGATGTGAGGGATACTGGCCTATCTCTTGTCGGGTAGGGGAAGGTCTACTGGGAAAGGAAAGTACAGGTACTAAAGAAAGAGTATATATGGAAGATGAAACCTGAAAATAAAATCCCTTAAATCCACACATCCCCCTTACCATCCTCTCAGATAGCACATACTTATTAGAAAGTCTCTGGGTCCATGAACCCATTTGAAGATCTCCACTTGACTCCACAATGTTCTATTTGGTCCTGACTCCAAAGACAACACAGGGCTGGGAGCTTTGTTCCTCCCTCCTACAGTAATGCAGCTCTGTCTGTGTGACCTCTCATTATACCTTCCTATTATTGATAACAATACAAAATTTTTGATAGCCCAATTTCTTGGCATGGAAAAATGTATTAGAAAAATAAAATCTCATAAATACAGTGACCCTATTTGGCTTCTTCAGAATCAAAACAGAAAAACCTGTATTTTGCACAAACCTCCCAATTACTCTATTTTAATTACAGCAATTTTTACCCCCTAGAGTCTTCTAATCACCAAGTCCTGCTCAGTAACAATATCGGAACTGACTCATTATAGTAAGCTGTCTCCTGAGTACCTACTTTCAACCAAATTCATTTGCTCTGAGAGCACTGTATTCAGTATTGAGATTACCCATAAGATAAAAACAAGTTTGGTGGTGTTTATTGTCTGTTTGTTTTCAATAAAATCATTGCACAGGTATTGATCATCCAAGTGTGAGCAGCCTTATACACTGTTTTCAAGATCTTGGCCGTGGTGTCCTTTTGTGACATAAGTTCCCTAGGTTATGGTGATAGTGAAGTGGGGTGAGGGTAGGTGGATGAATAATTCTCCTGCCAACTAACTTCTAATTCTAGTCATCACTGTTCAACACTCAAGCTCCAGAGCACACAATCATAGCCAGAATAAATAGTTAGGGAGAGACGCTGGAAATCTAAGTGATCCTTCCAGAGTGTTGCTTGTCCCGCTGTTACAGACGGCAGTCTAGACTGAACAAATTGTTAGGAGTAAATGCTCAGGAATCAGACAGCCCTGGACTCAAAGTCTGGTATGATCCCTTTCTATACCCGTTTGACTTTGGGTAGATAAACTGAGCCTTAAAATAGCTCTTCTGAAATACAGGGATGATAGTAACAGCATGGCCCACACAAGGCTACTGTGAGTAAACCAGCTAATAACGCATTTAAAAGCATTTATCCTGGTACATGGCAAATAGAACTGTTCATTTAATAGTATCTGTTGTTAAAATATCCTTACACATTTGTAAAGCAATTTCTTTGGATTCATAGATAATACATCAATAGAATACTGACTTTCTTTCCATAGACGTTTGAAAAAATCTCTTTATAAGGTTTAAAAAAAGTCACCCTTTAGAGGAAATCCAGATGTTTATCAACATAGCATTAGGTTTGCTTAAAGGAAAAGACACCTGCTTTGCAGAAATGCTGTTCTCCTTCATGCTATGCAATAACCATGGACAGTCTCTTAGGCATGACTGCCACCAGCCCTCATCTGCTCAGCACAAGCTACACGTGTGTGCGCTCATGTGCACAACACACCCATCGCCTGGGACTTTCATGGTGATAGTATAAAGGCTGTGGGACCAGGATCAATCCAATAAACAAATTCTATTAAGCACCTAGTATCAGGATATAGAAGAATCCCAGGGCCAGGTGTGGTGGCTCACGTCTGTAATCCTAGCACTCCGGGAGACAAAGACAGAAGGATCCATTGATGTCAGGAGCTCAGGAGTTGGAGACCAGCCTGAGCAAGAGCGAGACCCCGGCTCTACAAAAAGTAGCGAAATTAGCTGAGTATAGTGGTGCACGCATGTAGTCCCAGCTATTCAGGAGACTTTGGCAGGAGAATCGCTTGAGTCCAAGAGTTGGAGGTTGCAGTGAGCTATGATAACCTCTGGCCAGGGGAGAAAAAAAAAAAAAAGAATCTGAAATGCTTACTGACATCATCAGTATTGCTCTCTCGTTCCCCAGGACCTTTCTGAAGGCTGCTTCTAGTCTCATTTTCCTTCATCACAGTTGTAGATGAAATGCAATTTGCTATTGTAGCAGTGCACAGTACAAGAGTTGCAGTGTTCCCGCTCTAGGATGTAAGGAGGAGTTTGGCCATATCATTCATTTTGTACTTCTTACGAGAGGCTTTCAGTACGCCTTTCTTCTTACTTAATTTTTAATGGTCTCAAGTCTTTCATAATTTAAATGAATAAAAAGTTTACCAGAAGAGAACAAGGAGATGAGAAGTGGAGACTTTAGTAGGGGGTGGGAGGCTGAGAGACAGAAAGAAATCACAGTAATACCCACCAGAAAAGGGCACAGAGCAGCACAGAAAACAGCTGAGCTGAAAATAAACCGTTTCCTCCTGTACCTCCTCAACACCAGACACACACTAACACACCCTGAGTTCCAGTCTGACAAAGAAGCTGCCTCAACTACATGACAAGGACATTATTTGGTAGCAGCTACTCACTTGGAAATGACTGGTTTTGCATGCTTTAAAAAAAAGTAATCCAAAAAATAAAAATGCTTTTTCTATCCCCCAGCATTCAGACTTCCAATCGTACCTCTCGTTCATCCTCCATTCAGAATCCACGAAGAAGAGCTCAGATACAGAATAAATGTGCCCATGAAGCAGGCTGCCAAGTCAGAAGCTTTTGTATATAGATCCCATTATGCTAATGAGTCCATAAGAAATCAAAACAATATCCATTATAAAGGTTACCTGAAAGATGTAGCAACTTCAGATAGAAAATGAATCTACGATGGTAAAAAGAATGAAAATTTTTAAAAATTACATTTGAGTTTAGCCATCTTCTCAAAAGTTATGATAACGAGTATTCAAAAAGTTAGGCTGCCTATTTAGGATGCTTATTTATTTAATAGAAATAGAGATGGAAGTAACCACAGGAAAAAAACTTCTAATTGAACTCCCTAGAAGCATAGCATTATAGAGTAATACATTAATACAGTGTTGATGCATCATTATTTGTTACGGAGTTTCAGCAAAGCATCCAGCACAAAGAGTTTTTTTAAACCTAGATACATGCACACAAAAACTCAGAAGCAAATTAAACACGCTTGGCACTCAAAGAATCCCTTCAAGGAGAACACAGCTGCTTTGAAAGGAAGTTTTCCTAGAATCATTATGTGATTTTTTGACACAGAAGGTCACCTCGAAACCCTTTCTTTCATACCCCACAAAAACCCAGTTTAATTAGAAATATGGAAATAAAAAATGGCAGTTCTACTGGAGGTTTTAGGAGATTAGGATAGCTTTATTTAAAACCCTCAAAATCAGGAATATACCAGTGAAACAGACACCTCGGAGGTGTGATGAATATCAAACTGAGGCTCATATCACTTTAGCATAAGCACTTTTCAATTTTGACTCTTCATATTATACGAACTTCTGATATGTTTTTAATAAACTGACAAGTTGTCAATCCAGTTTTAAAAGGGAGCAGATTTGGGGGTGGGGGGCACACATAACATCAGTGTCTTGTTCTGCGGTACAGTAAGTCCAAAAGTCTAAAACAGAACGTGACTAGAGAACAAAATTCCAAAGTAAAAACTAAAATTTGATAGCTTCAAAGCCAACCACGGAGCAGTTGTCAGTGCCACGTGTCCATGGTTCATTATTCAGAAAATCGCCCATAAAAGAGAATTGGCTTCCACTAAGCACAGGCTGGGCAGCAGCAGATCCCAGACAACGAAGGAGCCAGCCCACCTCAACCCAGAACCCCCCCGATGGCTGCAAAAACGATTCTGGAGAACCTTGCCCTCCCAAATCACATAGCAAGCATCAGAGGACCAACGACCTCAGGAAAACGGAGGCACAGCACTCCCTGTACACAAAAATACTCTCCTCCTTCAGCAGACAACCTTTACCACACAGGCCCACACGACACAATCTGCCATCTGCCAGGCAGAGTAGACTGAAATTCTGCTCTTCCAGGCTTGAAAGTAAGTGTGAGTTGATCCTGTGGAGCCACTCTGAGATTGAATCTGTGGGCGTGTAGTTAAAAGGTATGGGCTTTTCCTTAGAAAACTGTCTCAGAGAACAGTGCCCAAGACAAAAACACAAGCCCAAGAGTCACTTATGGAGCTTTGTCAATGCCACCATGACAGTATGATCTTCCTGTATGTGAGCATGCACGTCTGTGTGAGGCACCGTCCCACTCTGTGGCTGTGCACTGCTCCACCACCTTAGTGGTGGGGGGAGGGGGGGTCTGTAAAACAGATTGGTTTTTGGTTTTCGTATTAAAGGGCAATAAACAGAATCCGAATTCATAACTGCTTGCCCCTCTAGGAAGCATCTCCGTGTTGGTGATAAGGTGGTCATTTCCCTGAAATTGATAAAAATGGCTCACAATAACTGCCATTTAAGGCAAAAAAATGGAAGACATTTCTTAGTAAAAAAACAAAAAAAAGGGAATATCTGCATAATAGCTTGCACATAACTTTTCTTCTTGAGCAAGTGAATACTAACTAGCAAGACTGGATAAGCTAAAAAATAACTTCAAATGTTCCTGATTTCGCTCATTTGGTAAACTAACATCATTTTACAGACTAGTAAAACATTAAAGATAATATCCGATATTGCCAAGGGAGAGAGGAAACAAGTACATTGGTAGGAGTATAAAATGGTACAGCTTTTGGGGAAGATAATTTGTCAGGATCTATAAAATTTTTAAATGTACATCCCATTTGACCCAGCAATTCCACACTGAAGAAAGACTACTGAAAACTGTATCCTACAGGGATATGCCCCCATGTGTAATTACATGATTGCATACATTTACATATAATATTAGTGTAAAAATCTTTCAGAGAGCATTGTTTAGAAGAGCGTGAAATTGGAAACCAAAAGGGGAACTGTTTAAATAAATTATGATACATTTCTACCGTGGAATAGTATGCAACTCTTAAAGAAAGGGTAACAGGAAGCAAGATCACAGGGTTGAAATGGATAGAACAATAGATGTATTTGTATCTCATGCAATAAAGAAAAACATGTTTTAATGTGCATGTATAACCTCCTGAGCATCCTGTGCTAGCCGGTCCGCAAGAGAACCTGGGCATCTGTACCCAAAGGGCTGACAATGAACTAACAGAGGCTGCCTTTGGGACAAGAACTTGAGGCACTGAGGCACAGAGCCAGAAACCTCAATTGTTACCATATCGCTAACCTTTTTCACCTTTTGAATTTTATACCAATGCATTCTGGAGTAACACCACCTGCCCTCAAATACCAGTTTTACATACTTGCTCAGGATGATCTTAGACAAGTTACTTGATCTCTATTCCTCAGTTTCGTGAGCTAAAAAATGATATTAACACTAACTATCCCATAGAGTCGTTGTGATACATGTAAAGGATTCAGGACAGTGTCTGACACACAGTAGGCCTCAAATCCAAGTATTATGCTTACTAATTAATTTGATACATAATTTTTCAAATAAATTAATTTTAAAATAAATTAATTTTTAAAAGACAGCTAGATTTACAATGTACTTACATGAAAATATCTATGATGTAATGTTTTGCAAAAAGGCAAGTGACAGAACATAAATAATGTGATCACGTTTTTAAAAACACACACCAACAGAATTGGAAGGATCTGAGAGGCTCCATCCCAAAGCATTAGCAGTGATAATTCATAAGAAAGAGAGTGCGAGAAGGAGATGAAGAAAGACTTCAGTTTCATATCCTCCATTTTTCTATACTGTTCAAACTTTTAATCACAAGCATGTATACACAGTATGTGTGAAAGACAGAAAATTTAGTTTGTAAGGGGCCAAAGCCTCTTTTAACTATGGAAACCACAGATACAGACAAAGTAATAAATACCACCCCTTTTACTAACTGGCGAGAGAGAGAGGAGGCAGGTCAAACTGAAATGTCAGCTTTATAATCAATAAACTCTGCAGGGAAAGACATAGCTACGTACTTAGATGTTTGGCTCACTATCAAGGCAGAACGTACAAAACATAGAACCCTAAATACAGAATACAATGAGAAAACAATGGCGCCCTCTGGAGTTGTGCAACAGGGTGGCCACAGGACTATAAAATGACGTTCAAATGAGCAAAAGGAACTGCCTGGGCCCCAGCACAGTTGGCTGGGCCCAGTGGAGCTCTGGCTGGCTTCCAGCAGCCACTTGCTCCCTTCGTGCAGTACACAAACCACATCACTGTACACAGAGCCCAGCTAACACAACCCTATACTAAGTTTAGGTCATAAACATGCAGGCCTCCTGCGCCACCACTAACCTTACAAATTAGAAGCCAGCTCCTCTGGAGAAGGCAGACTGCCACAGAAAGGAGGGACTGAGCCAGGCCAGGCCAGTTTGATCTTTCAAACTCAACAGCCAATTGCCAATCAAAAGACGAAGGGAGGGAGAGAAGGGGTGGAGGAAGGCTGTAACTGCTTCTTTAATGGAAGGGCCTCCATTTGGGAACAGGAAGAGGGGAACTAAGTGTGAGCTCTTAACAAAGATACTATCAACATAAGGCATTACCTAGAATTTTGTAAAGCATCACATCAATAAAACATGTGAACCAGGAAAGGCAAAAGAAGTTTCAAACAAAAGGTTTTGAAGAGAAAAGCACTCCAGCCTCTACTGGTGGCCTAAAGGCTGTGTGACCTTGGCTTTCAGACCTTAGCAGAAAACAGTAGTAATGCTCATTGCCTTGTCACTTCATGGAATTATGTCTACCAGGATTTAAATCTGGGTTTCTCAAAGAGGGTGCCGTGGGCATGTGGGATGGGGCAGTTCTTCTGAAGGCCATGCAGTATACCCAGTCTTGTCCATAAATGCCAGTAGTGCTTCCCAATTACTCTATTCATCAAAAACAACACATTTCCAAACACCCCTCTGAGGAGGGGTCAGGGTTGGTAGTTCAATCAGACTGAGAACCACCGATCTAAACTGGAATAGAGTAATGTGCCAGCTCCAAGAAGCAGTATTATGACAATGACAATGTTCATGGGAATAATCAATGTGCAGCTCCGAGGCCATTCCATGCATGTCTTTAGGCTTTCCTGCCTTTGCTTATACTGCTTCTTTATCACCTTCTCCAGGGCATGCCTGCCCAGGTCTAAGGGGCTCTCTTAACACAACCAACCTGCCTCTCCTAGGACCACAGTCTGTGGGGTCTCCCTGTCTTCATTGTCTTCTCCACATAGGCTTGAGCTCTTTGAAAGTCACTCGTCATCTCTGTGCCCACAGCATATTGCAAGTGCCTAACGCACAGATCTAACACATATTTAACAGGTAAGTCCGTTTCTAAGCTTTGTGAGGTCTGAGAACCCTCAACTCTCCAATGTAGACCCAGCACCTGGCACAAAACATGGCACAAAGGAAGATATCATACAGAGAACACTGCATGGACATAGACGTAACTACACAGTGACCACCACTTGCTAATACAACGGGGCAGGGGCAGGTTTTCCCAAATGCTCCCCTCCGTATGATCCATGGACACCTCCTCTGGGCATTGCTTTGGGCAACTTCTTCACAGTGCAGCGCTGTAGCCTCCACCTGACCCTCATGCAGGAGTGTTAAAGTATAGTCCTTTGGCTAACTCTAACTGATTTGAGGTTTAACAGCATATATTCTCTAACTTGTTCATTTTTCTTCTTTTTCCTTTTGGAGCAAAAGGTACAAGCTGCTATCCTCCTTTTGACTAGTTCCAAGCAGGCTAGCACTGACTCTCCTCATAAACACCCGGTCCCCTCGAGGTCAGCTGGTGACTCCTTCCTGACAGTGGGTCTCTGTTCCGATGGTCACATGCCTTGGACACTGGCTCCCAGAAGACCAGGCCCTTCCCAAGAGGCTTGAGAAGCCTTTGTGCTCCTTTACAGTCTCTAGCAACACCTGTGTGACCCCATGCAGTTATGGAGAGTATCATGACCAATTATTCTAACTGGTGCTGACTTCCAGCTTGAACTCAGGGTCACCCATAATAATTCCTTATGTTTGTAAAGCGCTTTGTAATTTATGTGGCTTCACAAAAATGATCTCACTTCATCATAACAATTATATTGTGGCTAAACAAGCAAGTAGTATTATTCCTGTTTACAGAGCAGGAAACTAAAGCTGAGGACCTTTCCCCGCTTATTAAAAAAGAAAAAACTGACATGGGCTAGAAAATGATGAAGAATCCACAGAAAACCAGCAGTGCTGAACCACAGAGCCCCTGGCACACATAGCACTGGCAGCGTGGAGGCTGCCATTGGTCTGGGGAATGCAGCATCAAAGTGCAGGCTGTATCTGCTGTTCTCATCTGAAGATGGCAGGATCTGCTTTGATCCACTACTGGCTATGGACACGTATATGTACAAATCATATACGGTATATGGCCAGAGTTCTGTGGATGTGGAACATAAGAATGCAGAAGAACAAATCGAGTTCTTCAAACAAACAGCAGGACTGAGCTCCACCAGCACTGCATTTGCTGCGCCTTAACTGTCTCAGCACTAAAACAGGAACAACCCTTTCCATCTATCTCATAAGATGTTAAAAGGATCAAAGACGACAGGTGAGAAAGCATTCCAAATAGTAAAAAGCCCCATATAAATGGAACAGGGTATTATCATTCTACACACAAGAAAGTGATGACTTAAGCAGTCAAATCATATTCTATCAGGCCTGATGACTTCACAAGAAAGTTGGAACATGGGTCACCACCACTATCTAGGGCAAAGGTCATTTGAAATAAAAGACACACTCAATCTGACTACAACACTTAAATCACACAATGGTGTTACTGTTACCTCTCCCTTGTATTGCCACAGATCCATCCCTAAAAGACAAGCAGGTCACTACTTTCATGCCTTCTATTTTCACAACCTGCTCCTTCTCTTATTATGAATGCGTAGTCCTAAACTGCCTTTCCTAAGTAGAGTCCAGTTTTTTACATATCATCTGACAAATAACTATTGCAAGGTGGGGACAGGCTTACCATCACTGGCTGCAGCTAAGGAGGCACTTTGGTGGAGGGATCATCTCTGCTGCACACTTAGGGCAGGCCGCTTGAGCCCCAGCCTCCTGGAAGCATACGTTGCTTGGCTGAGTCTCAGCCCACACTCCCTTCTGGTGAGCCCTACAACAACATGGGGCTGGGCAACCTCACTGACACATCACTGGGGGTTCTGCAAAGGGAGCAGGTGATCAAGGACCCAACCCAACACAGAGGTTTCAAGATCACAGGCTGCCCGATCACTAGCCTGGGCTCTGCATCTGTAGCCACCTTGCATCCCGGAATCCAAGTGAAGGTGCTTAGTCTCAAAAGAGGCAGAATGTGCTTCAACACTTGCCACGAATTTTGTCAACCCCTAAGCTATAATGGACACCCCGTAGCCCCACACTCCGCCACCCCAACAAAACAAACAAGCAACAAAAACATGACTGGGAGACACTAAAATACAGTGGTCAAGGCACTGGGCTTTGGACTCTGACAGCAAATCAGGGCTCCACAACTCATGAGCCTTGTGATCCTGGCCAGGTTCTATAACATTTCTGTGCCTCAGTTTCTCATTTGTGAAATGGGGATAAGAATGGTACCCCCATCATATAAATGTCATGAGCACTGAATGAAATGATGCATGCATGACCTTGGCATAGTGCTTGTCACATAGTAAGAGTTCGGTAAGTGTTTACTATTATTATAAAAGCAAGGAACAGTCTATCATAGTCTATATTATCACAAAATACAGTGGTATTAACAATTGAAATCAAATTAACGTTAGTACCAAAGTGGAAATGTAAATGCAATTGTGTTTAATGAGACACCCACAGAAAACCCGTGGCATTTGAACCTAATGTTCACCAAATATGCCATAATAGCTTTCCTTTGGGGAAAGATTAAAAACACACAAAAATGTCAGTTCCCCTTTAGAGAACTGCAAGAACTCTCTTTGGAAGGTGACAAAATTTCAGGGACATAAAAAAGAAGTTGCTTATTTATGAGACAAACAAAAGTCATACAGCAGATGTGCCAAGGTTATCGAAAATACACGGTAAGGGAGGGAAGAGGGAACTCCTAATTAGACATTTTTGTACATACGCTTTTGTTTCTATTTTTTAAAAACCCATTAATACTAATGCCTAGAGAGGAAAAAAAACACAAATATTTTCAAAAGCCAAGATAGACTAGCATTTGCCAGTTACCTTTTTCTTTTAAATCCTGCTTAAAAAGTGCAATCACCCAAATAAATTTTAAATATACCAAAACACTAAGAAATTACAAAACTCAATACCAAAATAATTCATGTGTTACAACCATAATTACTTTTGTAACTAGAAAATTGTTATCCTCATGAGAAAATCCTGGCAAATTGCTTAAAACATTTCCTTTCTAAGTTAATCTAGGAGGGAAAAAAATGAAAATTCAGAGTTCAGTTGTTTTGAAGTTCCCATGCCTAAAAAGACTTTCTCTCTCATCAATTACCGACACGCAAATAATTTTCAATGGCTTTGTCTATGCAATAGACACATTTCCCTGGCTTATGAGGTCTTTCCTCTACCCACAATCCCTTTTCATTTTCGTGGCTCTTTCTGTGGAATAAAAACAAAGGAATGCTTTCTTGACGTCTCTGTGTCCCCACCACCACTTTTTGCAAATCTTTGTTTGATCTACTCCAGAGAACTACAACCAGAACAGAAACGACAAGAGAAAATGGGGGAAAAAGAACTTGATTTTGCTCTGAGAAGCCACCATTTCTCAGGTGGAAAATAGGAATGTCATGCCATGATGACATTTTGCCTTGTGTCACAATGATTAATAGTTCTAATTTTTTCCAATTAGGGGAGTAAATGCAAGCAGTCGGAGGAACCTGACCAATTTTGCACAGTGTGGTCAGTGAGCGCTATGATTTGGATACAAAATGAAATCTAAGATAATTCTTTTCCTCTGGATTGCTAAGTATAATATTCTATTTCCATCCTTGAGCTTTTTTTTTAACAACTAAAAAAAATAAAAAAAGAAGAAGAAGAAGCTTTTCAGAAAAAATAAGTTATTTCCAAATCTGACCCCTTTAATCAATATGTTTTCTTTGAATTGGTACAATGTGACTCAAAAATAGAGTATAGGTTTAGTTAATTTATTTGAATAAATTAATAACCCTGGCAATGCCTTGGTAAAGATAGAAAGACTTAAGGAAATGGAGTGGTTTTAAATAACATTTATCAAATACTTTTCAACATTCACAGAAGCAAACTCTATAGGGAATTGCCCAAGAGATCAAGATAACACATAAAGCTGCAAATACAGTAAATTGTCTGGTAGAAGAGACTAACACAAACAGTAAACATCTTGTACACTTCACCTTCAGTTACCTGAACACAAACCAAGACATTTCAGATAGAGAATATTCCAGACAGTTCCACTGACATCTTGTCATAGTGCCCAAGGGAATCTGTAACTTAACAATGAATTTTAGAATTTCAAGGAAACTTGGAAATCACCTCATCCAACTCTCATTTTGCAGCTGAGGCCCTAAGGAGATAAATGCTTTGCTGAGTTACGAAAGAAACAAAATTAGAACGCAAGCCTCTTAACTTGTATAAGAAAAATTCATGTTAATGCTTTCAAATAGGTACTTTATAGAACGTGGAATCAAACAAATGTTTTTCAGACATGAATAGCTTTATTATACACACAATGCTGCAAACTGTGCCACGTGGCATATGTGTTCTGCAAAAATGAACCCCTCAAACCAGAAGATTTTCCCACCACCAATGAAAACACAAACATATCAGCTCATCAGAAGAATCCAGATGGTAATTTCAAAGCTTATTGTAACAGACTTTACCTTTATCTGTAATACTCCAGGTCTCATTGTAAGGCATTCTGCAAGTCAATGGTTTTCAAACTTTGGTTTTCACAGTAAGGCTTTTCTGTTTTTTTGAATAAACTCATATAGAACCTCAACCTATAAAACCAATAAAAACAGCATTTTATCCTAATAAATTTATCTTTTCAAATTTATATTTACTCAGTATCAAGTCAGTGAGGTCTCAACGATCAGGGCTCCTGTTAATCCATGTCACATGACTGTGTAAATGAGAAGGTACCCCTTCTTCCCAGCTGAGATATCCCCAAATCCAGATACCCTGTGCAGAGCCTGCAATGCCATACACATGTGTGACAGATCACTTCTAAGATGATGCTCTAGTGAATAAGGCTGTTGTAATGAAAACAAAAATAAAAAATGAGAAGCTATAAATAACAATTGCAATCTACTTTTGCATGCCATATATTTCTACATTTTGTTACGCAGTAGAGTGAAAATGCTGTTTCTCACCAATGGCTAATTGCATATTCGGTAGGAGTTTTGTTTCTGTCTTTTGATAACACCTTGCCTTGCTATCTCAGGATATTCTTATTCTGAAAAAACAACGGTAGGAAAATTTTGTTACAAAGTTGAATCACTAAAAAGTCGGAAAAGCACCCCAAACTTGCAGGGAGAACTAAAAAATGCCTGAAATGGTATTAGTGAGAAGATTTTCTAGGATTGACCATTACAGAGTGGCCACAGTATATGACAAACAGATTTGCCCAAGCATCTTTCGACATTTAAACGGAGTCCAGCAATCACATGCTGCTGTAGAGACTTCACTTGTAAATACCCTATTAAAAATTTATACTTGCATACATGAACTCAAAGTTTATTTTATATTTTTATTATAAATTACAACTTACATAGCAAATTATTATGCTACAAGTAGAGGATGCAGTATGGGAAAAAAAACAATCCTGTCTTCATTAAGCTCAGTAGTTAGCAGTGGGTCTCTTCCTGATAGCACTCCTAGCCTTCTTCTTATTCTTTATCTGGATTTTTTTAATGGCAATTTTAAACAGAACCATGATATATGTTTCAGATGTTATGTAGTTAATTTCATATACTTTTCACAAATTCTACCACTTCTCTCACAAATATTTGTCTTCCTCTGGGTCAAGACTTTGGGACATGAGGGGCATGCCCTGCCCCCGTCAGACTGCCCTCATTTACTCAAACAAAGCCTAGTTTTACATTCTGGACAACCTGGTATATAACATAACAAATAACTACACCATAATGAGCTAGGGTTTCTTCTTCATCCAAGGAACCCATGCATTTCCTTGATTCAACACTTACTGCGCCTACTACAGGTTAGCTCTGTATTACCCTTCAGGGAAATCAAAGCTGAACAACACAGTGTTTCTGGCCTCAAGGGCTTTACTAGCCTGTAGCAAAGGTAGACAGTTTCAAAACAGCAGTAGCAAAGGCCCTGACAGAGGCAGCTGCAGGGCACAGACATGGGCTAGAGGACAGCGGTTTTCATTTCTATTGGGAGGAGTCAGAAACAGAAACTCTTAAAGAAGAGACATTGCAGTATGGTTTCCCAGGTAAAGGCAGGGGAGGTAGACAGGCAGCCCAGGAAGAACTCCAGCAATGCAGAGAGGCCGACAGTCCTGAAGCAGCCTGGCACCTCTGAGGAGTCCAAGTGCTTCCCTAGGATAGAGGACAAGGTGCAATGGAAAGAACAGCCCAAGACAGGTCAGGATTGCAGACAGGGGCCAATTTAAGAAGGGCCTTGCGTGCCATGAAATGACTTTAGAGTCTATCTTGACTGCAAAGAAAACATTAAATGTTTTGGTTTTGTTTTTTCAAGGTAA
>CAUYSK010099659.1:0-30783 GCA_963575035.1 Avahi laniger
GGCCCACAACGGGAACGTGAATGGACACAGGGCAGCTCTTTGGTCCTTGGCCGTGCTGCCGTGCTCTCCCAGAAATCTCCCTGTGCCTGCCTCTGTCAGACCCCAGCCTCCAGTCGCACCCGTCCCATGATATTTTCCTGAACTCTTCCCTTCAAACCTTCCATGGCTCCCACAATCAAATCCAAGTTCAGTGTCCAGCCTTCAAAGGCCCCACTACTCAGTCCTCGCCACCATCTCCGCCCTTCTGATCTGGAAGAAGCCCTATCTTGGGGGCTGGGAGTCCGATGGCCCTCTTGTTTTGATTACATCAGCACATTCCCACTTCGCATACAAAATTCTTGTCTACACGACACAGAGACCTTGTGTGGCCCTATTTTACAAATAAGGAAAAGTGCCCAGAGAGGTCAAGTAATTTTCCCAACATCACACAGCTAGTAAGAGGCAGATCAGAGGTCTGAACTCAGCTCTTTTGCCTCCCCTGAGGCTGCTCACTGGGCTCTAAGCCCAAGGCCTGGCCTGTGCTGTGGGCTTGATAAATGTGCAGAGGGAACGAGAATGGCAGGCTCTCCTGGGCGGCTCAAAGCTCTCCCTCCAGCAGCCTTCTGTTGGGACGTATCATAAATTAAAAGTCGGTGATGTCGCCAGGCTTAGACAGTTTCCCTGATGCTGGAGGAAGAATCCATGACATATGACTGGCGCCGTAGATGGCAAAGCCTGCTAGGATTCAGCTCTGGCCCAGCCCCAGGACTCAGTCTGCAGCCCTGGCACCTGTGCAGAACCAGGGGGGACATGGGGGCGGGGATCCTCTCCCCACTACCCACTGTGAGGTCAGGTGAGTGGTGTTTCCTCTCTGCACTGACCCCTTCCTCTCCCTCCACGACTTCCCCTCACTCGTAAATGGGGGCAATCTGGACAAGCAACCTGAACTCATCCCAACAGGACTGTGCCAGAGGGTGCTGAGGCAGGCCTGGGCAGCCCTAAGGGCTCCATATCCAATGGTCAGAACAGTCATTTTATGAATAGCCCAAGTTACTACAAACCCTCCCAACCTTTCCCCTGGGTGCAGCTAGCAAAGCTATAGTTGGCATAGCCTCTCCATTGCTTTATTTGCTTGTAGTTGTATTATTTTCATAAACACATTAACAGAAGAAAGGAGCCGACCAGGGCTCTCTGCACAGTGCCTAGACATTTTAGCCTCAGCCTGGCTCTCTCCACTCCACTTCGTCAAGTTCCAGCTGTGTTTGGCTGATGGAGCATCTACGTAACAGGAGGGTAAATTCTCTAAAGCCGCTTCCCTTCCACCGTCTTTGTCCTCATGTAGTTTGCACAGAGATTTGTTTTACTAAGTCGACTATTTTTGTCCATTCTATTTCTTTTGTTAACAGAGGCCAAATAATTGCAATATACATACATGTAATTTCATGTTGATAAACTCTTTCACCAAATACCCTTTGATAGACTTTTTGATTAATATATATCGGAAACTTTCCTTCTTTTTAGTAACTGCTCTGAGTCTCAGATTCGTCCTCTGTAACATAGGGTGGTGATGGAGATGCTACTGCCTACTCCCAGCGGGTGTTTTCAATTTTCAGCCATTCATTCAACACATTTCATTGAATATCTGCAATGTGTCAGGCAAAGTGCTAGGAGTCGGCAATAGGATGGTGAACAAAATTAGCATGGCTCCTGCTTGGATGACGCTCGGAGCTGAGAAGGGGAGACAGGCAGTGGCAGTCATGACAGAGTATACAATGACACATTGTGCCTCCTCTGAAGAGACAGGCTGGGGAGCTGCAGAGAGAGTGGGAGAGTGCCATGGAATCCAAGGGTAGGAGAGGAGGAACGGGGGCGGACAGGTTCCAGGAAGAGGGCACAGCTCTGGGAGGCCTCCCCGGAGGTGAAATTTGTGCAGGTCCTTCTCCTGCTCTGTGCCTCAGTTTCCCCGTTTATGGAATGGGTGTGGCAATGTTTCTACTTTGCAGGGCTTTTTGAGAGTGAAAGGAGGAAATGCACATAAAGGACATTTTCTAGCTGGGAGGAACTGTTTGGCACAGAGAGAGTACCACACTTGTCGCGTCCAAGTGTGGGCAGGGCCGGTGGGTGGGTGGTAGGCTGGGCGTG
This sequence comes from Avahi laniger, assembly GCA_963575035.1. Taxonomy (NCBI): domain Eukaryota; kingdom Metazoa; phylum Chordata; class Mammalia; order Primates; family Indriidae; genus Avahi; species Avahi laniger. Next base: position 2,122 of record CAUYSK010099659.1, read on the forward strand.
GAGCAGCCGTGGGGACATGGCTTGAGATACCAGCTCTTTTGTTCGCCAGGTTGTCTCATCCGAGGCTCACCTTAGGTGGACAAGAACTCCCAGCACAGGCACCTGAGCCGGAGAGGAATGCAGGATAGGCACTGCTGAGGCGGCCTCCAGTGCCCCAGAGCATCCCTGGGGACCCACAAAGGGTTTTGACTGGTGGACACCAAAATGGGCTTGGAGGCACAGCGGGGACTCAGGTGTGGTCCCGGCGAGGAGCTTGCCCTCCTCGGGCTGATGGAAGATCCGTAAGCAGACCTTCCCGGGCCTCGTACATAGCATGGGGACAGACACAGGCTGGGGCTGCTCTCCCAGCCCTGGAGGCCCGCAGTCCCCAGATTTCTGCCGGCTCCTGGGCTCCATCTAGATGGCACTGAGCAGGCAGGCTCGCGTCACCGCACTGGACGCTGGAGAGAGTCTTTCACGACAGGGTGTGCGGGGGGGGAGGTGTTGGGGACCGATGGGCTGTGGCTGGGCCCGGCAGCCGCGCAGGATGCGTCAGGCCGTATCAGCCAAACATGGAGGAAAGGTCTTTGCGCCAGGCCCGGGGAGTGGAGAAGAAATTCACTTCTCTGGCGAGAGGGCTGGGAAAGGCGGGCGGGAAGAGCGCCGGACGTGGGCGGGCTCCTTGGGGGCGCGCGGCGCGCGGGGGCCTCCCCGGCCGCGGGGGCGCGCAGGGGCTGCGCCGCGACAAAGGCGGCCCGGCGGCGTCCGTGGGCGCGCGCTGCCCCCTGGTGGCGACGCCGCGCACGCAAGCGGGTTCTGTGTGTCGCAGCTCTGGCTCCCGCCGGGCTCGGGGACATGCTGGAAGCCTGGGCTTCCAGACTCGGGCCGGCCATGGTGCCAGGGCCAGGCGGTGGAGCCAGGCGAAGTGAGGTTCGAATCCCAGCACCGCCGCTCCCTGGCCGCAAGGCCCGGCTCACCGCCCTCTCAGAGCCTCAGTTTCCCTCTGTGTAAAATGGACTGAGGAGGGCACCCCACTCACGGATCGCGTGTGCGGGTGGTGGGGGAGTGTTACTTGTGCACAACTAGGTCCCACGCTGGTTGAGGCTTCTTGCCACGTGCCCCTCCGGTGTCGCACATGTAGCAGCTCCTGCGTCAGCTGACCGGGTCCTTGTCTCACCCTGCCTCGCTTGTAGCCCCTGAGTGAACACTACTGAGGAGGCCACTCAAACGCACCCTTTCTTGAGCTTGGGGAGAATTTCACAGGAGATGTGGGGAGCGGGAGGCAGGCACCCTCCTTTCTCTTCCCGCTCCTCAGCCTGGGCCCGCCAGGCCCGCCACACCTTCCCCCTGGCCTCGAGGCCGTCGGTTTGGAGAACGTCATGTGTCGCGTGTTGCGCGGTGTTTGGGGACTCGCCCATGCCCTCGGGCCTTGCCCCGACCCCGAACACGGTTCCCAGGCGAATTCCATACAGGCCTCTGGGAGGCAGCGAGACAGGGGGAATGTCCTCCCTCTTGGGAAGCTGTGGAGGGGACCTCTGTTCATTATCTCCCTTCTTGGCACAGACCTGCCGCAGACTCGCCCTGCAGCCATTGCTTCCTTCCTTCATTTGATCATTTTATGTCCCGCCCAGATCCAGGAAGAAGAGAGAGAGAGAAGGATGGAGGGAAGAAAGACAGAAGGAAATAAAGCAGTTTGCTGGGGCTCTCACAATACCGCAGACTGAGTGACTTAAATAACAGATGTCTGCCTTCCACAGTTCTGGAGGCTAAAAGTCCGACGTGAGGGCGTGGCCTGGGTTGGTTTCTGCTGAGGCGTCCCTCCCTGGCTAGCAAAGGGCCACTGTCTCCCTGTGTTTTCGGGTGGTCTTTCCCTAGTCCCTGTCTGCATTCTAATCTCTTCTTCTTGTAAGGACTCCACTCATACTGGATTAGGGCCCACCCCGATGGCCTTATTTAACTTAATTACCTCTTTTAAGATCCTGTCTCCAAATACAGTCACATTCTGAAGTGCTTAGGGGTTAGGACTTTAACATGAATTTTGCAGAAACACACAACTCAGCCCATAACAGAAAGAAACAAAAAAGAAAGCAAGAAACAGAAAATCAGCACTGTGTAGTATATCTTGCCAGTGTTTATATGAGGTGGTGACTAGACCGTAGATTATGGCTCAAGGACCAAACATCACCCACAAACGTAACTGACAACATTTAAAAGTCAGATTTCCCACGAATATCTAAATTTCTATTTCCTCTTGACAGTGGGACCCTGCGTCTCCATTCTGATTGCATGGAACCCGTTTTTGGCAGGGTGCTAGCTCTGTGATCCCCCACACTGACCTCTGGCCCACCTCACTCCTCATTGCCACCTTTCTAAGACCATCAGGGAGCTGAGCTTGAGATTCCTGCTGTGGGAGAAAAGCATGTGTCACAGCCCCGGTGGGCTTGGCCAGGGTGGGCAGCCCTCCAGGGACTCAGGAATGGGTACTGGCACAGTGGGGAAAGCTCAGATCTAGACAGATCTAGGGTCAATTCCAAGCTCTGCCATCTATAAGCTGTATGTGACTTTGGGAAAGTGTTGCCCTTCTCTGAGCCTCAGTTTTCCCCCTCTGTGAAATGGGCATAATAATGCCTGCTACTCAGGGCTGTTAGGATTAAATCAAATGAAGTAATTTATGCCAAAGGGCCTGGCACATAGAAGGCCCTCAGTAGATGCCAGTCTCCCAGCCCATGCCAGCCTCAGTAGATTTTTCAAGTGTGGAGCTCACCAGGCACTAGCTCCTTTCTTTATCACCACCCCTGGTGCTAATCAGGGGACCTGCAGCTTCAGAGAGCCTTTAAAAGTCAACACGTTCAGTGGGTGGCAGTGGGTGAGTTCTGGGCTCAGAGTCAGGAATTTGAGATTCATGCAGCCTCAGCTCTACAAAACTGTCTCCATAACCTTGGGCAGGTCATTGCTTTCTCCTGCCCTCCACTTTCCTGCAGGTGGACTGAGCTGGGGCCACGGTGAGGAGGGGAGATGAGATTTTCCCAATGTCCCCTGAGTGCTGGGTGCTCTGTATACATCCAGCATATGGAAGGCTGTCCCCAAAAGGCTCTGTCCCTGCTTAAACATCCCAGCAATCCATGCGTGCAAGGTGGGATTGTGCCCCTTGTACACAGAGGAGAACTGAGGTTTAAGCAGGCTGAGTACCACAGAGTGGAGAAAGAAGATCTGGAACTTTTCCCCAGGACTGTCCCTGCAGAGCCTTTTATTTTCCCTCAACAAAGCTGCCTTATGAGAGGGAGGACAGAGCTGTCCCAGGGTGCCATTTATGGGTGGTCAGTTGGGCGGTTTGAGTGTTTTGACCCAACTCAAACCGCGGGAGATTTTGGAATCCATTCAGGAGTAAGCTTTCTAAATGTGTCTCTGGGGAGAAGTGGGCCTGTTTTGGGAGGAATTTGAGTCTGGAGAGGAAACCAATACATATGGGTATTTGGCCAAAATCCTTTGATTCTGAACCAGTTCTTTAGAGCATACACATGAGTGAAGGGGAAGCCTTTCACTCACTCACTCACTCACTCAGTCCTCCATTTACTCCTTCATTCATTTGTTCAGGATATCTTTACTGAGTGCTTACTAGTCGTGCCAGACAGAGGGCTAATGACTGGGGCTTAGTGAGAACAAAACCAAGCCCCTGCCTCTGTGGCGCTTACACATGTGAGGGACACAAGGAGAGGGTTAAACCTGCCGTGTGGCTGTGAGCGCTAAAGGAACCAGGCAGCAGGCTGAAGGATGGGGAGTCTCAAGGAAGCGGAGAGGGGAAGCATCCTTTATGAAACACGGAAGGAAGGAGCAGTTCTGTCCTGGTGGCCTTAGCAGAGACTGGACTGAATGAAGGGGCCAGTCTGTGGCTATGTGGGGAAGGGTGTGCTAGGCAGAGGGAACAGAAGGTGCAAAGTCTTTGAAGAGTACACAATAAGCAGATGGTGAACTTAGGGCCAGGGGAGGACTTTGGATTTTACTCCATTTGAGAAGGAAGCCACTGGAGAACTCTGAGCAGGGGACAGACAGGATCTGACTTTGATTTAAAGGACCGTGCTAGCAACTGTGTGGAGAGGGTAGCCAGGAGGTCCCCAGGCGTGCTGATGATGTGGCTTGCGCAGGAGGGACATGAGGGGGATGCAGTGCTCAGGCTGGAGGCTGAGTGGCCACCTTTGCTGGAGGACAGGACAGACAGTCAAGGATGAGGCAGAGTTTGGGCCTGCGGGTGGAGGTTGGGGCTGGCCTGGCCTGTGCGCTGCCAGCCTGAGTGCCCAGCACTCATATCTGTCTCGTTCAGTCCTCAGACCATCGCCAGCAGGGTTGACTAGCCCATTCATAAGACACTGCAAAGGCGAGAGGACACTCAGTTTTGAGGGGAGTCGGGAGTTGAGCCTTGAAGGCTGGCAGTAACCACGTTCGCATCGACCCTCCCACCGGCATTCACAGGGCTCTAGGCCCTGCAACGTGCAGAACCTCAGAAACGGGATGTGGCCACTGAACTTGGCTGCCTGATCGTGAACCCCTGAGCAGGTAGCCTCACTCCAAATGGACAGCCCTAGGCACCCAGACCTTTGCTCAGGCACAACCAACACCTAAGTCTGGGTAAGGCTGTCAATGCCCCTGATGTGGCTGGACATGGGACAGTCTCTCCCCAGATGGAACTCATGGGTCCTTGTCACTCTGAGCCCCTGCCTGTTGGCATGCAACCACCACTGTTGCTCACTAATATGGAAGGATGTTGCTCCACAAATGAAGAGTCAACACCTCCTTTGTGAGTGTGTGCGTGCCCGGTACATGTGTGGGGGAGGCATTGGGGAGAACACTGGAAAGGTGACTTGCCTGCCTTCCAAACGCCAGAGTCTGCCAGGTAGCGATGCTTATAGCCAGAAGAGGATACTGAGACTGCATCAGCCCTTCCTCCACAGACAGTGAGCTTATCTGGCAAAGCCTGGGGGTTTACTCAGCTCTGTCGCCCAGGACCTTGCGTACATTTGGAATGCAGTAAATATGAGTTGAACAAAGAGATCAATGGATTGGTTCTTTGTTTTGAAGTACTCTGCATTCACTGTGTTCCCGAATCTCACAATAACTCTGGGAGGCAGTGAGTGCCAGTCTCAGGGTGTAGGGCCTCAGAGAGGGGAGTTCTGAGCTGGAGGCAGCCCCCCAGGTGGAATTGGGAATGCAGTAGGGGTGGGCAGGGCGGCTCAGACCCCCCCCACCCCGACTCTGCGGCTGTGCTGGGTGAGGGGGGAGCACCTCGTGGCACCATTTAGGCCAGGATTCAAGTCCCTACTTGTCCCTTCTCACTGTGTAGCCTTGGGACCGTCCCTCCCTTCTATGCCCCTCAGTGTTAACTCTGTAAAGGGGAAAATAGCACATACCTCAGAGGATGAGTGCAGAAGTGGGAGGAGACCTACACTCGCTGACCTTCCTGAGGGCTCACTGGGGACTAGACACCTTCCTCACTAGGTCTGTATAGGCATCATGTCACTGATCATCACAAATCCCTATGAAGTCAATACTGTTTTCCTCCCAGTTTCACAGATGAGGAAACTGAGGCTCACAGTAGTATATTAACTTGTCACTCTGACTGTAAGTATTGGAGCCACTTGGCCTGAATGGTAAAGTGCTGAGTGTCTATTATCTGGAAATCAATGCTTTGTGGCTTTAAGGATACTAAGGTTTGATTCTTTCCTCTCCCCATCTCTACCCCCAGGAGAGGGGTCCCAGGGCCTGAGAGGTGAGGTGCTGCCGGCTCCCTGCTGAGGTTGGCAGCTCTGTCCCCGCCATGCCTGGCTGTGCGGTGCTGTGGCTGTGGCAACACTGCCCTCGAGTGGCGAGATGCAGCATAGACCCTCGGGCACTGGCTGGGGCTGCAGACCACAGAATCCTCTGTAAAAGGATGGTGTCCCTGGGAGGAGCCAGAGGCCCCTGAATAATTAGAGCTGAAAGGTCTCCCATGGGCCAAATCTAGCCCGCTACCTGTTTTTGTAAATAACATATTTTTGGAATCCAATCCTGGGGATCATCCATGGTGGCTTTCACACTACATTAGCAGACTTGAGTGGTTGCCACAGAGAACGTATGTCCCAGAAAGACTAAAATATTTACCACCTGACCCCCTGCAAAAGGAGTGTGCTGATCTCCTCCATGCACAGGCACCTTCTCCTGTAGGACAGCAGGCCTCAGCTGGTGGCCTCCCAGGGACACCACTCTGCTCAATCCAGTGTCCTCTTTGATGTCCCTCCTCCAGGTTTTTTTTGCACTTGCTCTTCTCTCGGCCTGAAACCTCTCATGCAGGTCTGTAGGACCCACTCCCTCACCTCCTCCAGGTCTCTGCTCAAATTCACCTCCTCAGTGTGGCCTTAATTGAAATTTCACCCTCTTCCCTGTGTAGCACTCCTCACCCATCCCCTTTCCCTGCTTGACTTTTCTCCCACAGCCTCGTCTCCTTGTGCTACACAATCTTTGTTTTTCTTATTTACTGCTAGCTATAAAATGCTAAATGTGAGCAGGACATTGGTCTGTTGTGTTCACTGCTGAATGCCCAGTGCCTAGAACCATGCCTGGCACATGCCAACATTCCACCAATACCCGAACTGGTACATGTGATCTCACCACCATCTGTACATATTTTCCTCCCAATATGCTTGTATATGTGCACGAATTAGCCGTCTTGAGGCAACCCGCAGAGAGCAGATTGTGGCCAGGGAGGTGTGTGTGCCTTCTCAGCCCCTATCTCGATAAAGCTTTGAGATGCTCAACAGAGCACATTCACCATCTACTTAACTTTTCCCGGCCACAGGCTGGCCCTGCAGAAAGGGAATGGCAGATCACTGCCCTGTGCAGGGCTTTACATTCCAAGACAAACATGTTAACATGCACAGGACAGAGGGACAGCCAAACCAAATCATGAAACCATTACACAAATGAAGAGTGACAGGTTTATATCATGCATGAAGTGAGAAGTACATTTTACAAGGGGCAAAATGATGACATATTTGGGGCTGAGATAAGGTGTCCCATACCCAGGACAAGAGGAATCAATAAGGGATCATGAGACAAAACTGACAGTGAGGGCCCGCCATGTGCCAGTGCCACAGCAGGTCCCTTAACTGTCGTTCAGGGTAAGGTTAAAGATGAAGAAACAGATTTGGAGAGGTCACTTGCCCAGGATCACAACACACAGGGATAGATCTGGGTGTGCCTGTCTTCAAGGCCCATGAGCTTTCCACTAAATGCTATGTACAATGAAGAGCTTAGAACAGTGCCCATCTCGTAGTAAGATGCCTGAGTCAGTCCTGTGTTCATTAGGAAGACTGCTGCCTTCCAGGAAGAAACCATGATAACCAAGGAAGGATGGGTAGTTCCCTTGACTCGCCAAAAGAAGACTATAGCTTCACATTTGCCCCACCAAGCCCTCCCTCCTGACCCTTTCTGGCATTACCTCCTTCTCTCCCCAGCCCCTCCCTCTCTCTGCCTAATTTAAAGTGAAGGACTATCCTCCCAGGGGTGGAGAACTTGCAGCCTTCTGATTTCAAAGGGCTGCACTCAAGGATCCAGAAGGCCATGTGTGAACTATCATCACTCAAGATGGTGCTGCTGCCACCAACCTCGCATCCTTTCAGAGACTTCCATCTGATCCAACCCCAGAGAAGGATGGTGTTTTCTGAGCACTGTATTTAAGATCACAGAGTAGGCGGGAAAGTAACAACTGAGCTTATTAGAAGATGACTTTAATTGCCTGAGAAGAAACTAAAAGTCTCCTTCAACTCCCTGGAGAAATTTCAAAAACTCTGGAGTGGCTCTGAGCACTACACATTAGCTACACATAAAACATCTCATGTCGAACATACTCTCATTAAGTGATCAAAGCTGGAGGGTGCTTTAAGGGGATGTGAGAGGAGGCAGTGCACTGACACAAATCAAACTCTGTAGTGAGGCCTTTCACACACACCACAGCAACGAAAAGGGTTCCGCATAAACCAGGTGGCAAAACAGGGCTTCTAAGAGTGAGGAGCTACTCCTGTCCTTTAAGACACAGGTCTCCCTGTCTCTGGCCCAAAGCAAACTGAAGGGCACTTTCTGAATCAGGCTCAGAAGAAACAAAATTCTCAAAAGCCTGCAAAAAATGGAGAAAATGAAATCAGAAAGTGCAAAATTATATACTGCTGGTTTACAGTCTCTAAATTTTCACACTTCAAGCAGAGGAGCAGGTGTGAAGTGACAATAAAGATCTGTTTCTGAGTCACCTAAGAGAGTAGGTTTGATCACAGATTCTGAAATCTTCTAAAGAATAGTGTCACATTCATAGCATTTTAAAGAAACAAAATTGTGTGAGGTATAGGGAGTTGTTTATATTAAACTTGTCAGAACTCCTCCCCCATCCTGAGGTGGTTCAAGGAATAGGAGTGGGGTGAGGTGGCAGGCAAGGATGGCTTGATCAAAATCAATTAGCCTGAGATTGTGGAACCACATCAGTTGGGGGCTGGGCTCTTCTGAAGCCACTGAGGTGTTGGGAGCCAGGAGCCCACCAAGTCTGTGGAGAAACTGAGGTTCAGATCAGGAGACCTTTGGATCATAATCAAGCAGCAGCCAGAACTTCAGGAAGAAAGTTCAGAGCTAAGAAGACAGGTCAAGAGCAAGAACTGCTTGGGAATGCTAGAGGTATACCCCTACTCTGTGGGGGTTGGCAGCTCACTTTATGGGCCAGCACATGGATGGCATGAGGGTGTGCCACACTGCCTTAAAGGATCAGAAGAAAACTAGATAAAACAAGATTGAGTAATAAACCCACCAGAGTTGCCTGCCTGCCCACTTTACAGGATAATACAGATGGTCAAATAAATAACACTGATTTCCCTTGATGTTTTCCCAACCTCATTTTGGTATCTTTGCACAAAGTGTGAGTTACCTATAATACTGCTTTAAGCCACTTATGGCTATAATATTGTCCTTCAATTGTGAAACCATAATTCTGTTCCCAAACAGATAGGCCATCAAAAACCTAAACTTTCTAAACACACTGGTAGTTATAAGGGAATCCCTGTATTGAAGAGAGTGTGTCTCTCTCAAGGTGGCCATGAGTCCTCTGGTGGGCTTCCCATGACTTGGGTGCTTATCTCAGATTGCTGGAGAGCTCCACCACTTGGCCCTTCTCACCTCCAGATGTCTCCCCTTTCTCCCACTTCCTTATTTTTCTCCTCTTCCTCCTCCTCTTCTTCATCCTTCATCCTTCTTCCTTCCTCCTTCTCTTCATCTTTTTATATTTTTATCTTCTAAAGTTTAATGTAAGTGACATAAGTGATCCAGCTTCATTTTTGACAAATGTTTTGCCAGTGGTCTCAGCACTTCTTACTGAATTAGCTACTCCTTCTCCACCAACTTAAAAAGCATTCTTTATTACACATAAAGCTCCATAAAGCTACATGAGTCCATTTCTGGACTTTTTATTCATCTCTATCTATACCTGGATTTGTGAATAGTGTTTTAATCATTGTAGCTGAATGATGTATTTTTTCCAAGAGTGAAATTGCCATTACTATTTTTTGTTTCTTAAAAATAACTGTCCTATTTTTACTTTCACAAGATATTTACTTAGAAATGAATATTATCTTTTTAAATCAATTTGTCTGGTAATGTAACAATTTCTAATACTGAACCATTCTTACATTTCTGGCATAGACTTTACTTGGTTATGATACTGCTAGAGTTCATTTGGAAATGGTTTTAGAATTTTTGCATCTATATTCAGAAATGAGATTGGCCGGTAGTTCCTTCCCTACTTAGCATCATTTCTGAGAAAAATCATAACCAAGATTTGTAAAGTTGAACCTTTAATTTCTAAGCTCTTCAAGGCTAGACAGTCCTAATGAGGAAAGATAAGCCAAAAAAGCCAACAAGTTTCAGCAATCTGCCAAATGGCTGATCAATAACAGTGTGACACAACTTAATCATTACAGGATACAATTATAAATGTAGGAGACTTTACTGTCTTTCCCCAATTCCTTTGCTTTTTTAACTTCTTTCTTGTCCCTGGCTCTCTCAGGAAAGAAAGGATGAAAACTGGGCAGATTCTGAAGAGAGCAGTCATGGGAGGCAAGAACTATTCTCCCAGAGGATTCTGCCCACTGAAAAGATGCGACTTGTCAGATGTCCACCATGCAAAGCTGCACATGACTAAGACAGCAAGATTGTGGGGACAAAATATCTGGGATGAGAGAGGTTTCCTCAAGTACAAGTGTGAGAAAATTCCAGAATATTGGGCTACTAAAAAGAGCAAGAATGAAGGATTTTGAAGAATTTCCTTAGACCAATCCCTTAAAATTCCTGAAACATTAGAGAAGCATGAGATTGAAAGTTGTATCCTTTGAAACTTCAGGTAATATTTTGATAGCATCACTTTGGTCAACCAATTCCTCCCTTTATTTCTGCACCTACGACTGTGATGGGGTAACTCATATACTATTCAATTTGTGGAAGATTTGATGTATTTATATTCCTCCTGGCACAGAGCTATACTTTCCTCATTGTCAAAGGATGCTCCTAAAGGTACTCAGCAAACCCCTAAGACAACAGACTTGCTATTCTTGGGAGGACAAGAGGAGTGTGTCCTCAACGCCTGTGATTAAAGCTGAGGCAGCATAATAACCAAGAAGCAGGCAGGGGTTTGTCAGATTTATTCCAAGTAAACACCTTAATGACCTCCCCATGTGGCAGTGGGCTGCTCATAATAGGTGCATACATATGTGAAACAGCAAAAGAGAAGGTGCAAGGATTTTTCTGCCACCTGTACTTTCCTCTCCTGACTCCACCACCTAGGGAGAGAGGGATGATGAGTTGTTGGAAATGCAAAAGGTGCAGTAACCTTGAAAAGCTGGAAGGTGAGGAAGCAGAAAGCTAGAGAGCAAGAAGCCAGAACACCAGAGGTTGGTGTGAAAGCCTTTTCAGTCCACATTCCCTATTAGGCGATTTTTGTCCTTTTTTGCCATTGCTTAGGACTACAAACTTATGGAATTATAAAGCTTGTGCTCCTTATAACCACATAGTCATTTTTTCCCAGAGCTTTACTCACATCTCCGGACAAGTTCATCAATAGCACCCTACAGAGCATTTCATGGTAATAAACTAAGCATTCAAACAGAGTGTTAACACTCGTCATCTCACTGTGACTTACTGGACCATATGGGGAAAAGTACTTTCATTTGCAAGTTATTGCTCAACCATGCAAGTGAAAAAAGTCTCTGCTTCTTGGCTCCTGTCCTCAGAGTATGCAGACACAAAAAGCAGAAATCAAAACCCTCACTTGGTATGCATCTGGAAACTCATCAGTAGGAAAACATCCTTGTAATTTCTGTCTCCCCTGATACGGTCAACTTCTTTTTCTATCCAAACCCTCACAGAAATTTTGCTTTAAAGATCAAGAGAAAAATATGGATCTCAAGCATTTTGGCAAGCTAGGCTTTCCAAACTATTTGACGAAGAGCTATTTGCCACACTCCACTAATACTGAGAATAACTACAAGAAAATTATCTCATATGTAACTGGAGCTGTATAGTTCATATATGATTCACTTACATGATTCCTTTTGGGCCTCAGGGCCCATGAAGGTGGGTCCGCTACACTCTTTTGTAGTTGATAAAACTGAGACCCACAGCAGTTTAGAGACTTGTTCAGAATTACGATTGGAGCCATAACTGGAACCTAAGCCTTCTAACTTCAGTGCAGCATTCTTTCACCTCCTCGTGTCTTCAAGTCTTTCCACCTTATTATGACAATTGGTCAATTTACCACTTAAGTGGGCACACAGATGAGCACACAGATAGGCATGTGTGTATACCAGGATCTATAGTGATGTTCCTTCTTTCATCCCTAATACTGGTCCATTTGTCTTCTCACTTATTTTCTTCATCAGTCTGGCAGGGGTATATTTCTTATGGCAGGTTGCAGTCAAGAGTGTTCAAAATCCACAGCTCATCTTTTTCCCCTGAGTGACTAAAGAAATTCTGGAATAAAGAGTTACCAGGAAATTGAATTTCTGTCATGCTTTTAATCTGGGGGATGAGGAGTGTTTTTGTGAACTCATCAGACACAAGAATTCAGGCTATTTTTCCCTCCCCCCCCCTCAAGATGGAGCCAGCCAGGCTCTGTATCCTTGTGGGATGGTTTCTGTTACCCTCAGGTCCTCAGGGAAGTGTTCACAGGACAATGTTTTAGGGGAGACTGAGCAAGGGGAGGACAAGCTGGACACTGATAGAACAAGAGGAAGAGGGACCCTTTCCGTAAGGGTTGGACTTCCAGGGCCTGGCAAGTCATGTGAGTGGCTTTGGGAAATAAGGGGTGAGGAGGAGAAAGCGGTGGGTTGCCTGGCATCGCCATGGCCAAGCCAGCAGTCAGTGGGGAGGGATCCTCTGAGCATGACACAGACAAGTATAGGCAAACCTGACAGACATGGAGGACCAGGTCCCAAACTAGAAACACCAGTGGGCAGATAGAGAAATACTGACAATGATGACCACCGTGGATTTAAGGCCAGGTTCTTCCTCCATTGCCCAAGAAATACGTAAGTGCTGAGATCCTAGCAGGATGCAGTAGAGAGGAGAGAAAGCCCCAATAAAAATGAGTATTAGAATTCCTCTTAACTATAGCTAGTAAGGCTTAGAAACAAGTTTGATTTCATTTACAAAAATAAAAATAAAACGTGAAATTCTTTGTACCTTGTTTTCATCTGTTTTCTGCTGCTATAAACGAATACCGAAGACTGGGTAATTCACAATGAACAGAAGTTGATTTGGCTCATGGTTCTGGAGGCTGGGAAGTCCAAGAGCATGGCATCAGCATCTGGCGAGGGACTTGATGCTGAGTCATAAGATGGTGTAAGGGCAAGTGAGCACACAAGACAGGAAACGGATGCCACACTTCATCCTCTCATTAGGAGACCACTCCCATAATAACTAACCCATTCCCAAGATAATGCCATTAATCCATCCATGAGCCCTCATGACCTAAACACCGCCTGAAGGTTTCACCTTTTAACTTCATCACAATGGCAATTAAATTTCAACATGAGTTTTGGAGGGGACATTCAAACTACAGCATACCTCTCGGTCATAAAACATTGTGCAGTTGCTCTATGCCCTTTGAGGTACCATGGTAATGTAGCTGACTTATGATCCTACCCGCAACTCCTTCTGAAAGGATTCCTCCAGGACCAGGCAGGGGGAGTACAAAATGCCAAGCCTGATAACACGTGAGAGCATATCCAAGACATGGGGACTGGTGGGCTGGGGACTAAAAGTTACCATCCTCCATGGCAAGCTGGAAGTGAGCTTTTATTTTCTCCTCTCTCCCTCCCCCACTGAATTTCTGCCTGTCACATTAAGCACGAATATCCTTAGACATCCTCTGTTTATGTTAAAATTCCAAGTCTACAAAAAACTCAATGGGATTCCCAGAAAACAGGAAAGGAAGGAAGGGAGACTGCAAACACTCCAACTATTAAGCCCAAACTGCCAGCTGGAAACATACAAGAGGATGAGTCAGGGTGTGGAATGGGAAGGGGACGAGCCCAAGGAGCAGGTTGAGGAAGGTGCTGACCATGCAGAAGGCTGAGACTGCAGGTGTCCGGGCTCTGTGTGGCTGCGAGGTGACTTGGATTTTCAGCCAGGAGGATGCTGTTTGCTGATCAAACAGCCCCCGTGGTCACTGCCACTGCCATGAGCTGTCTTGTTTCCTGGACAGTACTGGCTGCAGGAGGAAAGGTTCAGGCCCGTGACTAAATAAATACAGACAGAGTGCTGAGATTAGCCGATATAAATGGAAGGGTGCCCAGTGGGGCAAAATAGAAAGCTCCTGTTCTCACCAACAGCCCAGAGTGGGGAAGGACATTGAGCCCCCAGCAACAGCACAAGGGAGTCTTGAATTCTAGAGCCTCAGGTCCCACAGCCTCAGGCTCCTTGGGAGCAGAATAAAGTAAGTGTAAGATCAGCTATGGTCCCTTCTTGCCCAGGCAACTGGGCACCAGAAATCCTAACGGCAAAGAGGAGACTTTTTTTAGAATCTAGCAGCTGGATTTTCTCCTCCCCTGGTGTCTCAGTTTGGTCAGGATGCTATCACAAAATGTCATAAACAGAGTGGTCTCTAAACACCAATTCTGGAGGCGAGGAAGTTCAAGATCAAGGCACCAGCAGAGCCGGTGTCTGGGGAGGGCTTTCTAGTTTGCAGATGGCATCTTTTCACTGTGTCCTCACAAGGTGGAAGGGGTAAGGGGTCTCTCTCAGGCCTCTTTTATTATTAACATATAAGGCTACTAATGCTATTCATGAGGGCTCAACCCCCATGACATAATCACCTCTCAAAGACCCTATGTCCTAACACCATCACCTTGGAGGTTTCAAAATATGAATTTGGAAGGGACACAAACATTGAGATTATAGCACTCAGGAAGCCTTCCTTGACCAACCCCCTCTGAGTAACATTTTCTGCCACAGGTCTCACACCATTTGCCTTCTCTTCTACTTAAATATAACACTTTTAGGCACAGGGAAAATCATAGGGACTTGGAGAAAATATAACAGTAAAATACGTGTAACAACAATAACAACACCAACAATAGGTGATCTGATATGAATTTGGCGCTTACTCTGGGCTGTGCTCCGTGACAAGCGCTGTATACATATCTCCATTGATTTTCACAACCTACGATACAGGTCCTATGACAGTCCACGTTTTACTGATGAGGAAAAAATGAGGAAACTGAGGCACCAACAAGTCTCTATCCCAAGGTTACAGAGCTAATGGATAGTGAGGCCACAATTCAAACCCTTCAAAGACTTAGTTCCTTCTGTATGTAGCTCTGTAGTTCATTCTGTATGTAACTCCTACACCTGTGGCTCCTTGCTAGTCAGGTATTACTCCACCCATCCAATAGAATTGCAAGGCGCGACAAAAATAATGCACATAATGGGCCTGGCTCACAGCCTGGGATGGGGCAAGCACTTAGTAAAAAGTTGCTGAATAAGTAAATAAGCATAAAATGGCTATTATTGAGTAGCATTGCCTTGTGGCCTCTCTTGAACTGTGTGTGTGATCTTCCCAGTCCTCACTGCTATGGGTGGCATCACTGGGGTCTCTACCCAGGCCACATCTCCCCAGTGGCCACCTCTGTGCTATGTCTTTGGGGGAACTGATTCTAACCTCTCAATCTACATGGCCTGGGTGAGCAGGAGATGAGGGGATTTATTTAGTCCCCCCAGACCAACCAAGGTCCTTCTTTGGGGTTTTTCTAGAAGAATCTAGACAGGATAAGCCCTCCAGTCTGTCTGGTAAGTTCTCAGGATGAGAGCAAAGGTCAACTGGGAACCATCTCCCCATCATGCAGAAGGAATCTGCCCATGGAACAAGAAAATAAAGCCATCATACAGAGAGGGAGAGAGAGGGAGGGAGGGAGGGAAGGAAGGAGAGAGGGGAGAGAGGGGAAAGAGGGGAACCCGGTCCAGCCTCTGAGTGCCTGGGCCCTGTTTATTGCTGAAACCACTCCCATCCCCACCCTTGCTACAGTGGTTTCATGACCCAACAAAGCCCCCTCTTTGACAAAGCTAGTTTAAGTTGCATTCCTGTTATTTTCAAACAAAAGAAACTCAACTATTACAATCACCTAGCCCACCATTCATTCACCAACAGACAGTTACTGAGTGCTAGCAACATGCTAAGCACTGTGGCCTTAGATGATTGGGGCATGGGGCAGGCACTGTGACAGAAGAAAGGAAAGAGATCGACAAGAGCCTGCTAAATACAAGAGCAGGTGCCGGCCACACGCACATGCAACGCCTCCTTCAACTGCAGCACCTACTTTAACAGACAACAAAGCTGAGGCACAGAGAACACGCGCACTATCACGGTCACAGCATCAATTGTTGTTGTTGTTGGAGTGTCCAGTACGTGGCAGGGGCCGCGCAGAGCACTTCACAGATATTAATCCGCATGTTTCACTGATCCTAAGGACACAGCATTAATTTAAAAGAAAAAAGTGTTCCCAATAATTATAGTAAAACACTTGTTATCAGTTAAATTGTGTCTCCCCCCACCTACCCCAAATTCATTTATTCAAATTCTAACTCCCAGTATCTCAGAATGTGACCTTATTGGGAAATATGGTCATTGCATCTAATTAGTTAAAATGAGGTCATACTAGAGTGGAGTGGGCCCCTGCTCCAATACGACTGGTGTTCGTGTAAGAGGAACTGCGAGTGAACAGACAATGCACAGACGGAAAATGTTATGTGTGAGACTGGAGTTCTGTTGCCACAAGCCAGGGACCTACCAGAAGCTAGGAATAGAGGCCTGGAACAGATCCATACTCCAGAGGGAGCACAACTCTGCCCATATCTTGATTGTGAACTTCCAGCCTTCAGGACTGAGAAGACAGTGAATTTCTGTTGTTTCAGCCACCCAGTCTGCAGTACTTAGTACAGCAGCCCTAACAAACTAATGTAACACTGTCACTTGGATGACGCACTGGACTTACGAGATGTGAAAATGTCCATCATGCAGTTACAAGATAAAATAGTTTAATATTCACAACAAGTCTACAAACCTACAGAGCCTAACAAAGCTGTGCTCATTTTACAGATGGAGATATTGAGGCACAAAGTATCTTACTTAAGTTTTATGTTACGCATTGGTGGAGCCAGGACTGAATGCGGTTCTAGGTTCTTAAACAGTGCCCTGTACTGCCACCAAGAGGTCACTGCCATACCAATGCACACATCAAGCATGCACACAGAGCTCTTCAACTTTTAGACCAGACCGTTGAGAACTGCGGTCCCTAACCCCGAGGCTGCAGACCAGTACTGGTCTGTGGCCTGTTAAGAACCAGGCTGCACAGCAGGAGGTGAGCAGCGGGCAAGTGAGCAAAGCTTCATGTATTTATCGCCGTTCCCTGTTGCTCGCATCACCACAAAAGCTCTGCGCCTCCTATCAGATCAGTGACGGCATTAGATTCTCACGAAGGCGTAAACCGCACATGTGAGGGATCTAGGTTGGGTGCTCATGAAAATCTAATGCCTGATGATCTGAGGTGGGAGCGGCTGCAAATACAGATTATCAACCACTAGCAAAGAGGTTTGACTGCACAATAAATGTAATGTGGTCGGATCATCCCGAAACCATGCCCCCACCCCACCCCACCCAGTCCATGGAGAAATTATCTTCCATGAAACTGGTCCCTGGTGCCAGAAATGTTGAGGACCACCAATTTAGAACTGCCAAAGTCCCATTCTCAGAGAAAAATGATCGTATGCCCAAAGGGACTCTTCACTCTATTCCTCTTCTAGCCCCAGCAGACAAAAACAGTTCAAACTGCAGCACTTGGGTCAGATGTTTGCCTGGGGCTTAAGCTGTGCTTCAAGTCCCAGGAATTCTCCAGGCTTCCCCTTGGCGCAATTCTAACCATGACATATCAGATCAGAATGGAAGACTCCTCAGGAGACCCTGCAGAAACACTGACAAAGGCCACAGCTTGCCCTCTTTGCACAACAAATGGGATATGAAGTCCACAAAAGACGAACACAGATGTTTTTCAAGTCCCCCAGATGGTTTAGAGGACATCTGTGTCATGGTCTGACAACCCTGCTAAATTCTGAGCAAGCCTTTCACTTCTTCATCACTTTGCCTATGTTCCTTTAGTTCTGAAAAGCATCTGGAGAAAAGTGCATTTTTAACACCCCAGAGAGATAATCCTTTTAGTGAGGAATGGGGGAAAATGTAAGGACAAATGATTCCAGAGGTTTTTTTTGAGAGTTCATGATAAAGTGTCATGGCCCCTGCAAACAAGGCCAGTCAAGAGACTGGCGTTCACCAGTCTGCCAACAGGAAGGCAGGCTTGGGTCTGTTTGTTCACTACAGTCTCTTTGGTGCCTGCCTCAGAGCCTAGCACACAGCAGCACTCGATAAACTTCGCAGAATTAGTGAAAGAGGAAAGCCTCTCTTCAAGATTTTTTTTTTTTACTCTTATAGACATTGGCCTAGACCTCGCCAAGATTTTTTCACAGCCCCTTTGCCGTGTCTGAAATTTTATCACTATATATTTATTTCTGTGGACTTAATAAAAAGGCTCCCAGGAAAATGCTCAATTTTTAGGAAGAGACAAACCTCCAGCACAGTGATGTTATCCTCTCAACCAGGACTGAAACTCAGACCTCTTAGAATAAGATGAAAGGGGGGAGGGAGGAAAAAAGAATCAAAGATATAAGAAAATAGAATGTCTGAAAAGAGAAGCAGGAAAAAGAAACAAGCATTTATGCAGGACCTGCTATGTGGCAGGACTCTCCAGACAGCTTCCCCACACTTAGGGTGACAAGCCATCCCAGTGTGCCTGGGACTTATTAGGCTCCCAGGATACAGGACTTTCAGGGCTAAAATCATCAAAGTCCTGAGCAAATCAGGAGTTGGTGACCCTGCTTACGTCATCTTCTTTGATCCACACAATAGACCTATAAAGTAGACATTAGGAAGAAATTGAAGCTCAGAATGATAAAGTCTTGCTTTAAAGTAATATGGGAAGTTGGTTATTTGGGGAAGATTTGAATCAAGACATGTCTGATTTCAGAGTCTGAGCTTATCCAACCAGATTATAACATGAAATCTTACTAACTTCATCGTGTGGTGATTCAAATACCATTCTGGCCTCCAAACACTTCAAGGGCAGTAGATCGTGGCTTGCCAACCTTGGAGAACTTGCTGAAACAGAATGAAGCCAGATTCAGTGCCTGGTGCAGTGCACGTCTCCACTCAGTTGGGAAACAACGGTAGGGAAACCTGGGTCTTCCGCCTTCCTCCCTGGCTCCAACCTGCACAGGAACCTCCTCTCTTGGGCCTCAGTTTCCCCAAGGTTTTCTGAAGTGAAAGGATCTCGAGTTATGCAAAGAGGAGAGGGGAAAGAAGGTGGAATGGCATGAATCAAGGCAGGAAGAAGCGATACACTGGAAGGTATACAGATGTGAGTAAACCAGATCGACTAGGGTAGAGCGTCTGTGCCAGAGCTGTGGGGCCAGGTGGTGAGAGCCCGTGCATGTCGGGATGAATCAGTGCTCCTCAAAGTGGGACAACACAGCCAGGAGGACAGAGACAACCCCCTAGGGTACAGGAGGACACCCTTAGGCACTTATTTATGTTTACCTTTTCTCATTATTCTTAAATTTCTATTTATGTGTACTAGAAAATGAAAATGACTTATTACTGAAGTAGGACACACACTATTTATAAATAACATACGTAGACTGGAGTTTCTTGAAGTTTTTTGTTTTGTTTTGTTTTGTCTTTTAAACAACTGAGGTCCACTCAATAAACTGGAAATCACTGCATTTGGTGAATGGGAGATTAATTTTTTTTTAAAGCAGGGAGATGAAACGGCCAAAGTCCATACTGTGACTTTCCGTTCTCCCAAATTTTACTCCCACACACGAAAAATCGGTTGCACTTTTCCTTCAATTATCTGGTTATTTTGCTACATCATCTGAAGTTAAAGTAGCCATAGATTTCGATCCATTCTGATTTATAGTCAAGTACATGGTCACCTTGGGGTGTAATTTGAAGGGTACTAGGCCAGTTCTGATCAGCTAAAAATATTAATTGTCTTAAGTGTCAGGGGGCCTGCCATTGTCTGCATTTATGACTCTTTTGTGGTTTATGCTGGAAAAAAGGCATTACAGTAATTATTTAGAACATGCCGTGTACCGGTTGTGGGCTGGCACCTGGAGTATAAAGGAGGGAGAGATAAAGTGAGAGAGAGGGAAGGAGGGGGGAAGTGGGCGGGGAAAATTTCACTGTTCACTGGGGGACACTAAAATTCAATGTCTTCCGAAAATTCAACGTAATAAGTGCTCGATAAGTAGCGGGTTTTCAGCAAATAATGCTGACTAAACGAAGGGAAGAAAAAAGAGTTAAAGGGAAATAGGAAGTGTCTTGAGTCACAAAAAGAGCAAGGGCCTGACTGGGCCTGAGTAGAGCATGACAGGTTCATGGTGCTGCTGGCCTGTGGGTCGTGATGTTCGAGGAGGGCCATTGCCAGGTCGAGGAGGAGGATGGGGTTCCAGGCAAAAGGGGAGCACCCTCATACGACAAGAAGGTACAATGGGAATCACTGACACCAATTCCTTAATTCCAATCACCACAGTGGTGCCATCCTGAGGGAGAGGGGACGGAATGGGGACCAGTTTTGTTGGACTGCTGAGGAATGTCAGAACAGGGATGCTGCCAGACAGAGCCACAGAGATGCGAAGGCAGCAAACGGGGACAGAAAGGGGAGACAGCTTTTCAGGAACGGAGCCAATGCCGGAGCAGGTAGAGGGCAAGGAGGAACAAGCCCCAAGGATTTCCTCTCAGGTTTGATTATGACCTCATCCAACCGCTAGAGTGTGTGTGTGTCACTAACACAAATACCGCTGGAAGTTCAGGGAGAAATGAATCCACGCAATATGGACCCCGAAGACTTTCTGGACACAGCCCTGGAAAAGTCTTAAAGCTACGGAATGTTACATGCAGATTGCTTTAGGTAAAGCAAAACTGATTCTTATGACTGTCACCAAAGGAGATGCCACAACCCTGGTCTCTGGGTGCCTGCATCTCAGGACCACAGCATCTCAGTTAATCCTCAGAACATCCCTGAGGAGCAGTACCGCTACTATACCCATTTTATAGGTGAGAACACTGAGGGGCTGAGAGGTTGTCACCTAGTGCAATTCGCACAGCTAGGAGGTGACGGAACTGGGATTGAAGCCAGACCTCTCTGATCTTTCATCCATACCATGACATACATCCCAGGGATGTGACCTGCTGCCACCATTATCCAGTCACCACAGCAGGTGGCTCAAAAGGCATACCAGAGCAATTCTCTAATTCACTAAACTCTATTATTCCAATACTTGATTTTACAAGAGCAGATTATAACAGCCAGTAAAGGAGAATGATATCCTGGATTGCTCCAAACTGCAAAAGTTTTTGTTTGTTTTTTGACATATATTACATAGGTTGCATTTTATTTGGGAGGACTGGACAGCATTGTGTGTGTGTGTGTGTGTGTGTGTGTGTGTGTGCGCGCGCGTGTGTGTCTGTGTGTGTGTTTAATCAACCTATTTAGGTTCTCAATGTTGTTTGGCATTGGATAAGGATCTGAGTATACATGTTGGCAGATATAGGAAGTAAATGAGAATATAGGTAGAAAAAGAAAAAACAGCACATGAAGAGACCTAGAAAGCCCAGCTAAGTACAAACTTTGTCACTCAAAGTCGAGAGACAACAGCAGTTTGGAATGGAGCAGGATCCTGAATGTAGCAGAAGAGAAATTGGAACCACTCGACATCACATTAAAGCAAGTTTCAATGTACTCATTCCCCTGTTCACTCATCCACACATTTACCAGGAGCCACAGAAGTGGCCAAAACATGTCCTTGCCTTTACAACTGACCCCTATGGTGAAGACCTCTAAATGAGTAATTAGAATACAATACACCCAGTGCTGTATTTGAAATACAAAGTACTAGTGGAGGGATAAAAAACCAGAAAGGAAAGACATGCAGAAAACATTTCTTCTGGGTTTAAAAGATAAATAAAAGTACAGAAGGGCATGCCAAGCCAACCACAAGGGCAAAAGACATAGGACAAAAGGGCAAGAGAGGGTATCACAGGATGGCAAAGGTTTTGATGTATGTGGCAGGCCGGGAAATGGTGGAAATGGGAAGGGTAGCAGGAGGAGACCACAAAGGTAGATAGAGGCCAGATACCGAGCCACTAGCCCCCAAGCACTTCAAATGTGCATCGTCTTAACTGAGATGTGTTGCAGGTGTTAAAATACATACCACGTTTGGAAGAGTCAGTGAGAACAGAGAAAGTAAACTATCTCATCAGCATTTTTATATTGTTCACCTGTTAAAATGATAACATTTGGTATACACTGAGCTAAATAAAATATTAGGTTATTAAGTGCGAAATGTCCAATTTCCTTAAGCACTAAATTTGACAGCTGGTGTCTCTGACATTTTGCCCTGTGGCCCCTCCTAGAACACTCTCCCCATTCCCCTGGACTTTGGGGGCCAGTGGCCGCGCACCGCTAGGACACACCCCTAGAACATCCATCCATCCCTCACCTTCACATGGTATTTCAGGTGCACCCCGGGAGCTGACATCTCAGCCCACAGGGCGGGAAAGCACAGTGGAGGATGTAGTGGGTGTCACCTCACACCAGCCCGAGGTGCACAGCCTGAGTTTCACCTGATGCAAAGTTCACCCTGGCTTTGGCCAAAACCAACAAAGGACTGGGGTCCGCCTAAGGTCAGGGCCTGGGGACGTCACTCCTTATCCAGCTCCCTGCTGCGTCCTCACACCCAGGCACCATACAACCTGCTAGGGGAAGGAGCAGCAGCAGAACTCGGATAAATTGCCACTCACACGTGGTGCCCCCTTTCCCACTCAGGTGCCCATTCCAGATCCCCAAGGCCTCTGTGTACCAAGAGCCGGGTCTCTCCCACGTGCCAGCTGGATCACTCCCTACCTGCCTCTCACGGCAGCACGATCAGGTCCGGATCCCTCACACCGGCCAGGTGCGTCCGTCCTTGCCTGTAGCTCACTGCAGGACACTCCATTTCCAGGAGGTTCCGAGTGCCGGCCTCAGTGGCCCAGCAATGCAGATCTCCAGGGCGCAGTACACATGAGACACATAGTCCTGAGCCGGAAGAGCCACCAGCCCTCCTGCACAGAAGGTAAGAGTCTCATTGGATCCAGATGAGAAAATGGCAGGTTCACGCCTGGGCTGGCCATGTATAGCCTCCTGTATTCAAATGAGGTGTTCTGGAATACCCATTCTGACTGGATGTCATGATCCAATCAGAATTGGTCTATTAGGTTGCTCTTCTCAAATGTCCTTTTCAGGAATACCCATTCTGATTGCATTAGATTATCCAATCAAAATTGGACTCTTAGGTTTTTCTTATCCAGTCAGAATGGTTATTACTGAACACTGCGTTCCAATGCGGGAGGTCCTAATTGGCCTACCCGTGCCTACGTTCGCCATTTTGTCGTCCAGAGCACGCCTGCAGGTAATTTGAAGAGGTCTGCCTCAGACACCGCAGGGTCCTGTGGCTTCCACCCTGGTTGCTCTGGGGTTGTGTTTGCCGGCGCCACATTGGCACAAATCTGAGCCTCACGGAGTGACCAGAAGGAAAGGAAGGACTTAGCTGCCATGCAGAAGGAACCCTCTGTGCGTAGCAGGTAAGGAAGGACCCCGTGAGAGGCCCCTGTCCTTTGCAGTGAGGAGGCTTGTAGTACCCAGAATGGGGGCGGTCACAGTGTGTGAGTTCACCGGCCCCACCCTACACAGGCCCGCACAGGCCCCCAGCCAAGCCCTGCGCAGTTCTCCTGGTGTCACCCACCCCGCGTGTGCTGCCACGCCCTGGGCGGTGGGGAAGACAGGAGTGACCTTGTGGGTGGACACGACTAGCCTGCTCCGTGAAGATAGCCAGCTCCCAAACAGGGGTGTAAGGTTTTTGGATGGTTGGGCCAGAGAAAGAAAGAGAGCAGAGTGAAAAGGGCAAGCAACGAGGCTTTATTTGAGCGCTCCCGGGCGAGGTTCACGCATCCCGAGAGAGGGGCCAAAGAAGTCGTCCCGCCCGGAAGTTTTGAGCAGGCCTATATATGTTTTAGAGTTGGGGGATGGGGGTTTTTTTGGGGCAGAGAGTTTTGGCAAGAAAAGTGGGGTTTGTTGCAGTTTTAGGGCGGGTATTGTGGGCTTCTCTTTTTTTTCTTTAGGGAAGGGTGGGGTGCCCGCTACCAGCCTTACAAGGAGGTGTGGAGGCACACTCCCATCCCCAGCCTGACAGCCTCACACAGGGAAGCCTTCACCCTGTGAACCAGCAGGGTAGGGGGAGGGCTGTGGCTGGCCCAGCCCACCTGAGGGTGATTACCAAGTGAAGCGTTGGGAGTGGACCTGCCTCTGTGTGACCCGCTGGACGTTGCCACAGGTGCTGCAGTCCCAGGTGCTCTGGTGCAGGGTGGAGGCTGGCCAGGCCCTCACCTACTGCTGCTCGTGGGTTCCCATGGGCCTGGCACTCTGGCCCTGCCTTCTGCTCCATGCAGCTAGGGAGGAGGAAGATCCTGAGCCACCTGCCCGAGCCCTCATAGGAGGCTCCAGGCCTGTTGGTGAAGCAGCAGGAGGCAGCTGCTAAAATTATTACCTAATCTTTTAAACTGTGATTTTCTTTTTGCTGTAGTTCGAAAAGTATTTTTTTTTCCTTCAGTTTAAAATTGGTATCTTTTTAAAAACGTTATCCCTATGTTTTCATGCTTTTTGGTTCTATTTTGAACCAAAATACTGTCTTCTAAGTTATATTTTCAGGATGTTCATAGCTAGCATACAGAGATACAATTGACATTTTAATCTTGATTTCATAGTCTGAAAAACTGCTAAACTTATTTATTATGTGGGGCAGGTTTTTAGTGATATTCTCAGGATTTTTTACATATGAAATTGCGTCTTAGTCATCAAATGGCAGTTTTCCTATTTCAATAGCCATCTGGAGTCCTTTTCTTCATTTTTCCTTACATGGTGTTTTTAGCAGAATCCTCCAGTGTGGTGTTGACTGGAAGTACTAAAAGTGTATGTCTGAATCTTGTTCCTAATCTTGGGGAAAACATTCTTTCCAGTTAGTCTGTTGCTTACTGTAGGTGTTCTGTAGATGCTTTTTATCAGGGTGTGGAAATTCTCAAGTCCTAGTTTGTTTAAGATTTGAATCATAGGATGGATTTAGTGAAATGCTCTTTTCTGTGTCAGTGAAATCGTCACATCTTTAGCTTCCTTAATTTTAGAGACATGATATGTTAAATTATTTTAAACATCTTTGAGATATAACTGATAACACAGAAAACCCTGCATGTTTTCTGTGTTCAATTTCATGCAATTGGATATATTACCTGTGATACATCACTACAATCCAAATAATACATTTATTCATGTTAAGTTCTCATACCACAACACACACAGACATATTCATGAAAATGAGGACACTTTTGAAAGTATGAGTGTGAATGAAGGATACATTAGTCATTTTCTTGATGCTAAACAAACTGTGTATTTGTGGCATAGTGTCGCTTCATCAAGGTATATAATCCTTTCTATGTGTTGGATTTTGTTTACTAGTGTTATGTAAAGAATTTCTTTGTCTATACTCAAGAGGAATGTTCTAGAGTTTTGTTTTACTGTTATGCTTCTGGGTGATTCTTATAGTAGGTATGGCCTAGTAGATTAAATTGGGATGGAAACATAGTACAGCACAGAGTGTATTATGTATTTTTCCAAAGTACTTAGCACGTGTCTTTAACGTAATAGTTTTAAATGTATAGCACAAAGATTCATTGAAAAGGATAAGTTGACGTATTTACAGTTATCCCAAGTAACATCAAAACTATCATGAAATTGATTGGGTGTGGAAGAAACATACCACTACAACAAATGCTAACCGGCTAACTGAACTTATTATTAGCAAGTTGGGTTAGTTAGACACATAGAAACACAAACAGCAATTTTTGCAGTAACCAGCTTATACACATTATTTTCAATGAGTAGAAAAAATTTCTTGAGAATTGCATGGTTTTTAGGCTCCAAAAGTGTCAATAACAGCTTGAAAGCAGAAATCCTATGGGTTGTATTTTCTTTTAATTGTGAAGTAAAGTCATTAAATATGATGTCCGATTTTGAATTGAAAGTGCACTTTATTATATCTCAAACCAGAAGCAAGCAGTACAGTTAATCAGAGTATGCACTCAAACTGTTGACAGCTTTGCCATTTTAACAGCATCTTGTTTATGTCCAGCAGCAAAGAAGCCTGGGTAGCTAGTGGCAGTTAAGTTACCAAAGGTATTTTCTTACAGCTTGTTGACAATGGAATGTTTTCCCTTGCAAGAAGTGGTCCAAAGCTTGGAAGAATTGGTAGCCAGTTGGTGCAAGGTCTGGTGAATATGATGGATGACAGAGAGTTTCCAAGTCCAGCCTCTGTGGTTTGAGCAGCATTGTTTGTGCGACATGTTGTTGAGCATTATCTTGCAAGAGGATTGGCCTGTGTCTCTTGACCAGTCTTGGGTGTTTAATCACAGCATCCTCATCATTTCATCCAATTGGTTGCAGTAGACATCTACTGTAATCGATTGACTGGGTTTCATGAAGCTGTAGTGGGTAATACCAGTGCTGAACCACCAAACAGACACCATTAGCTTTTTTTGATGAATATTCAGTTTCGGACTTTTGTTTCGGCATGTCATCTTTATCCAACTATTGTGCCAAAAGCTTATAATTGTCAAAAAGAATCCATTTTTCATCACATATCACAATATGGTGTAGAATTCTTCACCTTTATATTGTGACAGGAAAGAAAGGCAAGCTTCGAGACAATTTCTCTTCTGATGCTCAATTCATGTGGAACCCGTCTGTCCAGCTTATTTACCTTGCTGATTGGTTTCAAATGGTCCAATATTATTGGAATAGTAATGTCAGATCTTGCTGCTAGTTCACGTGTAGGTTGAGATGGATTCACTTCCACTATAGCTTTCAGCTCATTGTTATCCACCTTGGTCTCAGGTCACCCATGTGGCTCATTTTCAAGATGAAAATCTCCAGAACAGAACTTCTCAAATCATCGACATACCTTATGTTCATTAGCCACATCCTTCCCAAACGCTTCGTTGGTATTTCCAGTTGTCTGTGCTGCATTGGTTCCATGACAGAACTCATATTCATAAATAAGACCCAGTCCTGTGTGGGTTTTCGAAAGTGGAGTGAACCTCTATCATTTTGTGACTGACCAGCATTCCACCCCCTTGTGACTGGCACTTCAGGGTCTGCTTGGGGAGCCTCCCACTGTGTGCCAGGCTGGTGGGAGGTTGTGCAGCCTCCAGCGGAAGCTTCTCTTCCTCCTGCTGCCTTGGAGCTATTGGTTTCCAGGTCCTCTCTCCCACCATGGGAGCAGGTGGGGCAAGAAGCTGAGACCTGCAGACCCTATTCCAACAGTTGGGGAGCAGCAGGAACACAGAGACATCTGGTAAAATAAGAGAATGGCCCCTCCCTCTGAACTGTGGTAGCACGCACAATTTATTGAGCACCTACCATGTGCCAGGTTCCCTGAGGGCCCTTTATATTTCTTCACTGCTGATGACACTCTTCCTCCAGATAGCTATATGGGTCATCCCTTACTTCACTCAAGCAGAATATCACTTCCCATATCACCACCTCAAGGGTGGTGGACCCTGAATGGCCTTCCACTTTGTGGAACTGTCTAGATTTCCTCTTACCCTTGCTTTATTTATCATCCTAGAATTTATCAGCATCCCCCAATTTTACATTATATATTTATTTTTTAACTTATTTCTGTCTTCCTTACTGCATTGTCAGCCCCCAAAGTAGGGATATTTGTCGTGTCACAGCTGCTTTCCTGGAACAATGCCTGGCATGTGGACAGCCGTCAATGGATAATTGTTCAATAAATGAATAATCAAATGAATCTTATCAACTCCTTATAACAACCTCATTTCCCAGAAGAGAAAACTGAGATGTTGAGGGGTTAAGTTGCTTACCCAGCATCTAGCTTAGTGTCTGGCACACAGTAGGTGCTTAATGTAAGTTAACTATCACCATTCCCTTTTTGTCCTCCCTCACCTTTCCCCAACCCTGCCAAGAATGGGGTCCTCTGCACCAATGTCATCTACATGGTTGCCGTTCCCATCCTTCCCTTCCCACTGCTGTGCACAAGGTGGGCCTCACCCAGGCCAGTGGCTCAGTGTTTACCCTGGGAGGTGGGAGGCAGAATGGGTAGGGCAGAAGCCTCCTGATTGGGAGGAGCTGGAACATGGGTCTGAGGACTGGAAAATCGGCATCTCGCTCCTCCTGTTTCCTTGGTACTGTTGACTGCTGTGGAGGACCATCAACCCCGTTTGTGAATTTGGGGCAGAGTGTGGAGCGGGTGCAAAGTGACAGTCCACTCCATGGATGAGGAGCCTGAGCCCCAAAGCAGGTACGAGAGTCTCCGAAGACACTTGGCCAGGGAGGGACAGAGTCAGCTGTGAAATACTGCTGAGGGCACTGGGGCAACAGACCCAGCTTTGAGTCCCAGCTCAGCCTCTTGCTGTGTGATCTTACGAAAATGATGACCCTCCCTGAGCCTCAGTTTCCTCACCTGTATGAGGATGATGATAATGCTACCTTATGGCTTATAACAATCACATATGGAAAGTATTTAGCAGAGTGTCTGGCGGATTCATGCACTCAACACATGAAATCCATTTGATGATCATGATGTGTACTGGAATCCAGCCCTCTAGGATCAGAAGGAACCTTAAAGAGTATCCGGGCTGCTCTTTCTCACTTCTGTGGGGAGCAGAATGATTAATGCTTGGTACAGATACGGATGTCCAGGTCCCCTCCAGACTTCCCAGGCTGGACCGGCTGGCAGGGGTGGACGCTGATTCTCTACCTATAACCAGCTCCCCAGGTGCTGGCCAAGTCTGGCTTCATCAGAGCACAGGCCTCTGGGCTCTCGCTGTGGCGCAGTCTTCACCCAGTGCCCACACCTCCTCTCTTCTGTCCCCACCGAGTAGCGGCCAGCTGTACTCTGACCTCTCTTGGG
>CAUYSK010099660.1:0-16998 GCA_963575035.1 Avahi laniger
CAGGGTAGAACATGAAATTAATGGAGAATAACTGAAGATGAAGAAAACTGTTTAAAAGACTATTTCAACAATTCAGGTAGGAAACAATGACTTAAGCTAGGGCAGGAGCCAAATGAATAGAAAAGAGGGATTTCATAAATATTTTGGAAAAATGGTGGCTTCTGTGAGTTCCATATCTGTAACATGGCTACCAATATGTTAATATTTGTACTAACCTTCTCCCTGAAAATAACTACAAATGTTGTATTTCTGTGTGTCTGTTTATGCAGCAAAATGCTAAAAAAATAGTAAGGAAATATCAGGCCACAATTCATGTAAAAGGAAAAAATGGAAAGATAAGCAAAACTGTGATGTTGTAGCTAGCTTAATTTTTCAACACTTGGTGGGGTGTGAAGGACAGGAGATGGAGCTCATCTAACAAAGCTAGGAAATCTAACAAGTAAATTCCCACTGTATCTGGGACCTCAAAGTGTTCCGGTACATGTGTAAGGCTGTAAGAGTGAACTAATAATACTAAACCCTCTCTGCTTCTTCCTCTCCTTCAGCCTCAGGGGACTGTGAGAATTGAAAATTATCTTACATTGGGAAGAGCAAGGTAAGGCGAAAAAACAACAGAGTTATCCCTGGGAAATTGCAACCTCAAGCCTGTCTTGAATGAGATTTTATAGGCAAAATTCACATCATCTGGGAGGTCCCCCAAATTTCAAGTCTCCAAATTTTAACCTTAATTTCCAAGACCAATAGTACTCCTGTGTAACATGGTAAAAGTAAACACAAATCCCATATGGAGAAACCCACTTCCGTCCTAGGCGTCAAAAATTTTCCATGTAGGATTTTTCAAAGAAAAGAACAGTTCACAGTCAATGATAATTAAGTATACAAGGACATAAGGTACCATGAGCAATAATCATCAGGAACAATAGACAACAAAATATATGTATATATTTCAAATGTTGATATGAGAGACATATTTTAATGTAAATGTAAGTATAAATTTATATGTTTAAAATGAATCATGTTTAAAGACAGAAAAGACGAGCTTAAAAATGCCTGCAGGAACAGAAAACCATTTTTAAAAAGTCTTAGTGGATTTTCAAAAGAACAATATAGAAGTAGACAAAATCATAATTAAAAACTCAATAGATAGCTTAAACTGCAGTCACAGCTGAAGACGGAATTAGTGAAGTTAGACAGGGGTCAGGGAAGGCCTTATTGAATATTTAAAAAGTGTGATAAGAGGTCATTGGAGAGATTTAAAGACAGTCTGATTTACATTTTAAGAATACCACTCTGGTGAACACCGGAAAGATTCATCACAAGAAGTCTTCACCAAGGCATGTAGTCATCGGACTGTCCAAGGTGAGAGTGAAGGAAAAAAATTTAAAAGCAAGACAAAAACGTCTAATTACCTACAAAGGAAAGCCCACCACACTAACAGCAGACTTCTCAGCAGAAACCTTATAAGCCGAGAAAGATTGGGGTCCTATTTTCAATGTTCTCAAAGGAAAGAACTGTCAGCCAAAAATGTATCCCGCTAAACTAAGCTTCATAACTGAAGGATAAATAGTCCTTCCCAGACAAGCAAATGCTAACAGACTATATCCGTCTGTAAAGGAAACAATCTTGGAAGACAGAGATAGGTCTCGCTCTGGAGTCAGGAGCATGTGTAGTGGCCATTATAAAAGATTTGGTTTCTGAAAGTTCAGGGTTCCTCTTGGCAAAGCCATCCCCTACATGGACCTCTGTGCGTTGCCCTTTGGGAATTGGAGCTTGAGGAATTGGCGTAAGAAAATTCTCATACTCTGGCTATTGAGTAATAAACTCCTTTGTCCCTAACTCGAAAGTTTTTTGTCTCCCACTAGCATCCAACACTAAGACGGTCTAATTTGTTAGCTTGCAGGGAGGGTAAAATCTCAGACCCTTCATGGTTCTTGACAAGACGTTTTCGATTCATTTACTGATAAACTGGACAGTGTATATAAAAGATCGAAGAAGAAATGAGATATTGTAAGAGGCGAATTCCCAGTAACTTAGAACCCAAGAGCGGGGATCTTGGCAGTCCAGACAATTTAAACTTAATATAAGAGAATGTCGCCCCTAAGTAGGAAAAAACTCTAAGGACAGAACTTTTATCCTAGGGAAGATGATGCAAGGTGAAATGGCGCTGCAGTTCTAGAAGTGGGCTGGGATACCACATAGAGCAGCAGAAATTACTTAAGAAGGGGGTCTAAGAGAGAACCCCAGTTACATGAACTAGGGCATTCAAAGGAAGGAAAACTCAGCCAAGGAAACCCAGACACAGAAATAAATGAAAGGTCAAACAATGTGGTAAAATATCAAAGAGGTTAACAGTTTTTTGTAATTTTATTTGGCAAAGAGTAAAAAGTGGAGAGTCAGAGGGGTATGACTGTCACACTTAGGAGAATGTGGGGCTAGACATAATGGCACTGACCCTGCTTTGGGTAAATAAGGGCTAAGGGAAGGACC
Source organism: Avahi laniger (assembly GCA_963575035.1). Taxonomy (NCBI): domain Eukaryota; kingdom Metazoa; phylum Chordata; class Mammalia; order Primates; family Indriidae; genus Avahi; species Avahi laniger. Next base: position 2,488 of record CAUYSK010099660.1, read on the forward strand.
TCAATATCTGGCTTCATAGATTGGGGAGGGCGGGTAGAGTATGGCTGGGGTTGCTTAAGTACTTAGTGTCTGCTTCAAATCTGGCTTGAGTTTTAGAACTAAAGATGAGAAATGGGCAGATCATTTGCAGAGCTGAGAAAACCAGAGAGAGCAAGAGTCAGAGGAGTCCCGCTTTGATGATTGGATTCTCTTGCATAAACGCCTTCGCGTTTCTAAGCGTTGCATTCCCCAATCTTCCAAATTTGCTTCTCGTTTCCACTTTTTGTGTGTTGTAAACAACTGATATACGAGGACTACGTCCTGAGACGTTTTTGACTGTTTCTAAGATATATGTCCCTTATGAAACTCATTTCTTAAATGAGTTATCAGGTAGTTATTTGCTGGGGATATATTTGCAACAAAGGTAACAGCCTGCCCAGCTAGCTGTGTCTTGAGTAATGAAGACATTTGATTGTTTCACACAACAAGAAAAGCAAAGGTTTCATGAAAGAAACAGCAACATCCCCAATGACCCTGGTTCTTCCTCCCTTTCTATTCTGCCATCTTTTAATGTCCTTAGGGCCTGTTTGTGATGTCCTGGTAACAGTTTGGCTACCACTGTTTCTCACTCAACCGGTCCAAAGCAGGAAGGAAGGGTGGGGCAGGAAAACACCTTTGCCTCATAGGACTCGGTCTTTTCACCTGGCAAGAAAATGTAGATTCCAGGAGAGAAGTAGATTATCTCTAACCTGCCCTTGGCTAGAATCGGGTCCATACACGTTAGCGCTATCTGGGTCACATGCCTGTCCCAGACCAATCACTAGCAAAAGAAAAAGGGATTATTATGATTGATAGAAGCCAGAGTATCTCCAACTTTGCTGCACATTGAAGTTACCTGGGGAGCTGATACCTGGGACTGACTTCCAGAGTTTTCTCAATGAAGTGGCTCTAGGGTGTGACCTCTGGCATCAGACTTGCTTGTTTGCATAAGTTTTCCAGGTGGTTCTAATGTGCAGCCAAGGTTGATGATTACTGCCTGAAAGACCGCTTCTGAGCCCTTAGGGCTGGAGGAAAGGCCTCTCTTTCCAAGCTCCAGGGATCTCAGTGGCCAACGGAATGAAATTGAGGTTGAAAAATGGCTTCTGGTGGCCTCAGTGTCACGTTTTTTTTCAACTTAAGTCAATCTAGTGGAAAAAAAGCTTCGTTTTTCTTAATATTTCCAGTAAAAGTCCAGAATTGAGTCTCATGGGTGTTTCTTTGGGTGTGTGCCATCTTTGTACGAATAATTATGGCCAAAAGGATAAAAATACTAATGCACCAATCCTGGGTCATGTGCCAGGAAAGGAAATTAACCCCAGTAGAGCCAAGAAGACTGAGAGTGGGAAAGGAGAAGGGGGTATTCTCCAAAGGAAAACATAGGTGCTGTTACTAGAAAAAGAAGAGGGAAAAAGCCCAGAGGCTCACTAGTGCTCAGTATGTATTTATTAAATGAACGAGTGGAGGAATGGTATTTACCCTCATCTTTCCACACCTAAGCGAGCAAAGGGAGTAAGTAGCACACTCCACTCTCATTTGATCTGAGGTCCATCCTTCCAAAGGACTCAAGTCTCAGCACAAGTATCTTTGGGATACAATTTGGTTTCTCTTCATGAGTTTAGGATGACTATTTCTATTCTTAAGCAGTGAATTAACTTCTAAACATGTAATGAGGCCAGTTGTATGAAGAAGACATGTACGTGTAGCAGGAAGTAAAATTGAGCATTTGTGTCTAAGTTTCACCCCTCTGATCATGACAGTGCCAACTGTGCGACTATAATTGTCAAATATTTAATGTCCGAGAGTACCATACCATCAGGGTATCACTTTTTAGTAAGCAAAAGTACTTTTATCTGAAAACAAATTATCTTCACGAAGTATGATTTTATTGCTGGCGGTTTTTAAAGACCAAGCAAGTCCTGTTGTGACTCAATATTCTGTGTCTGTTGTCCCTTTGAGCACTAATGTGGCCAAGAGATCACAACCTTAGCAAATGCTGCGGGAATGTCAGAGGACAACAGGAGGAATATTCAAGAAGAAAGAAATGTTAGGATTCTGTAAGTGTTCACTCAATCCATATGCTGACTCTGTGACCCTCCACTTGGAAAGTCACCATTAGCTCCATGATAATTGCTCTGCCTGCTGAGATTCTTCAGGAGTTTTCCAGAAGGTATAAAAATAATCATTTTCATAGCAGCACCTTACATGAGGGAGGTGTGGGGTGCTTCTTACAAATCTGAAGGAAAGGAGAATGGAACAGAAAACCTTTGGTCTTCTCACCACCACTTGTGACTCCCAACCCAAGGCAGGCAGGAAGGGGAAAAGCGCTGTAGAGACTTCTGTTCTTGTTTGGTTGGTTGGTTGGTTTATGTGCTTTTGTTATAATAGATGAGACATATTCTTGCTAGCTTGCATGGGTCTATTGACTCAGAGCAAACCACAAGAGAATCCAGAGTTTCGTTGCCTTGTTTCATTCTGAGTGTCCTTGAAGAGAAGAATTCTCTAGGGTCAAATTTTAGTGCTTTCTAGAGGTATTTGTGGAAGCCACGGAGGAGAAGCAGACAGCCAGGTGGGTTGGTGAGTAAAAATACACCAGACCTAGAACACAGAGATTGAATTAGAAGGTTTTCAATCCCTGACATTCTGAAATAAAGTCAGTTAATTTCAGCCAGGTAATTTTTACACAAGTAATTTTTTCCTTCCTCCCTTCCTTCTTTTCTTCCTTCCTTCCTATTTTCCTTCCTTCAACTTAATCATTCTTTTGTTTTTAAAAAAATGATACATATTAATTATAAAGAATGCAAACAATACAAAAAATAGAAACATGAAAGGAAAAAAAAAACCCACATTCTAGAACTAGAAATAACCATCATTAACAGTTAGATGAACATCAGTTAAAATATTTTCTATACTTGTATACAGAGATAACTAGATATGTAAAACTCCTTGTATAAAATCATACTATAGATGCTGCTTTTAATATAAAGCGTTAAATTTAATTTTACTTGAATGCTAAAAAGAAAGACAAGCAGACATGGAAGAGAGCAAATTGTGTGTATACACACACACACACACACACACATACACATACATACACAGTTACAGTATATACACACACCCCTCAGGAGACATAAAAAAATTGCTCTAAGACTAAAAAATAACTTTTAAAAATTGGCATTTCTCATTTATATCCCTGTCATATGTTGAAATAAAAAATTAAAAAATAAAATAAAAATAAAAATAAATTGGCATTGCCTTGAGATTTAAAAAAAAAATTCCTCTTAAGCAGTAGAAATTGGTCCTTTGTTTCAAAAAATGGGGCACAAATACCCTCACATTGCCTCTTTTTCCCTTTTTGGCATCCTGATTTTATTTACTTATATTGCTGTTCTTTTACTGCCCAGGTTTCTAATCTTAACATTCTTTCCTGTAGAACACATTCCCATTCTTATGAATTCTGTGTTTAAATTTACTGCTACCATCAGCTCCCCTATTTCTATATTCTGTATTTTGGATTAGACTCTTATAAAAGGCTGGATTTAAGTAATTTTTTTCCAGAAGGGCCCAAAGGGCTATATTCGTACATTTCTTTCTTTATCTTTGAGAATTCTACCTGCTGCATTTGTATTTGACATCTAGGCTGGCTGTGATAATTGTGGGCCATGCTTTTCTTTTCCTCAGAACTTGGTAAACGTTCACTTCTGGCTTTGAACTTTCCTGTAAATTAGATTAAGAGTCTAGACTGATTTTTCTCTCTGAGTAGATTTATATTCTTATTAGGTCTGTAACCTGAATCTCAATAACTTTACTGAGTTGAATGTTAGGCTTAAGATTTCTGTATTAAATATTACTGAGATATAGTCTGTATCCTGCAATTGTAGTTTTTTTCTTCATTTTAGGAAAATTTTCTTGTGTTGAACTATATTTGAATATATCTTCCATTCTCTTTGTGGGGTCTTTGCTTCAGAATCTCAGTTATCCTTATTTTGGTATCGACTTCATTTGTTTTCCCAACCAATTAACCTTGTTTCATTTTAACTTTCAGATTCCTTTTCATCTTACTTTATTATATAATCACATCTTTAAGCTCTTTTTATTATTAGTTTCGATTATTAAGGTGAACAATGCAAAACATTTAGGAGGAATCTTCTGCCTTTTGAATTTTATTTTTTTCTGGCTTGAGTTTTTTTGTCGTTTGGATGGTCTGTTCCTATTCTTTTGCTTCATTTTCTTGGTAGGTTGTCATTGTTTCTTGACATTTTGTATTTGTAATTGCAGAGTTGCTGTGCTGTTTCTTCTTGTGTGGTTCATGCCTGGGTGACTCTCCTCACTCTGTGTATTTGGTCTGATCACATGTGAGTGATTTTGCAACTTTCTTTTCGTAGTATCTAAAGTTGTGTTGGTTTTTTTGCCCTTCCCACCTACAGCTTGAGATTCTATGTGTTCTAATACTTTTTATCTGTGCCTTATGGCAATGGTAGGGAAAAGGAGTAGAGTGCAGACAGACTGTGTTAGATGACCCAGGGTTCTACACTTTTTTTCCTGAGATTTTATTACATATCCTGTGCAAGAGTTCACTCCAACTAATTAGGGCTCTGTACCATTCACACTGGGGAGTGCTCTGGGGCTTTGGACTATTTTCTGTTTCATCCATTCCTCCCCGTTAGTCCTTGCCATTATTCCTTAGTCAGAAGAGCAATAGGGTAATAAACCCAACTCAATTTCCTTTCCTCCATATTTGGAAGTATTTTGCGGGAATGCTTAGATTTGTGTGAACCCACCATCATGGCGTCTGGAAACCTAAGGACTGGCTTCTGAGCCAAGCTGTTTCTCAGCATTGCTTCATTCCGGCATCAGCTGTTCCTGATTGCAATAGATGATGCCTCTTTCCTTATTTGGTGGCTTGATGGGTTTTTCTTTTTGTTGGCTTTTACATTTTTTAAAACTATGCTAGGCACCTATGGTAGAGTGGATAAAGGCGTGAACTCTGAAGCCACGCACTCCGAGTCCCTATCGCTTGCTTGATATGACATGGGCGTAAGATATTTAGCTTGTGTGATGTTAATGTCTCAGTCTGCCAAGTGCCTGCCTCACAAGGTTGTCATTAAGATCAAATCAGTTAATGCAGGTGAAGCTTTTAGTCTCTGGCAGCTAGTAAGCACTGAATTAATGTCAGATAATCTTTTTATTTTTAATAAGGTTATCTTTGTTAAGTATGAAGCAGCAGAAAATTCTTTTCAAGCTACTTCCTTAAACCAAAAGTCTCTGATTCTATTCTTTAGTTCAATGTTTCTGACCTTTTGGAGTCTATGATACACGTGTAACCTGAATGAATAGCACAATGAGGTTACTCAGAGATAATATCCATTAGTCCAAACTTTCTGTTTCCAAAATCCCCCAAATCATGGGAATATGCCCATTATACACCTTCCTTTTCATCTTGTCCTTTTCTGTCAAAACTCTGTCAATGTTACGACTGAAGAAATCCATGATTTTGGGGATTTGTATTAAGCACTTAACAATAGGGTATAGTAGGCACCAATCGATGTTTACTGAATAAAGATACTGAATCAAAAAAATGCTTCATACTTGTTGGGTTATTTTTGCCCCTCTAAAGACAGTTTGAGAGCTCCATATTATTCTGTTATGCATTGTGCATTCTGAAAAGAACCAGTTTAACTGGTTATATAGACATCATCTTTTATCATTGCATAAGTTTACATATCTTTTAAAATATATATTTTGGTTCTGTATTTCAAAATATCTCCTCTATGCCAATGATTCCTAAATAGGGGCCCCAAAAGTGGGCCACAAATGGGTGGCCACATGAGCAGTAATATTGATTTCTCCCAGTGGCTGGGCTGAAGCTAGAAAGCTGGAATGCCCTGCCCTGTGGCCTTCTCAGTCTTACAACAATGATCATTTTCTATGTGTGACATGATATGGAATAGGTTGCAAAGAATGAATTAGTCTATGCAGTCAATAGGTAAATTATGCCCCAAATTAGACCAGCAGCCTCTAGACAAATCATGAGTTTGAGAATGTCCACGAAACTCTTCAAATTGTGTGCGGAGTTTGTGCATGTGAGTGTTTTTCTGAGGCAAGGGTATGTAACTTTCACAAAAATCTTAAAAACTGCTTTTCAAAGTGCAATTGAAGTTCAGAATATTCTGAAGAGAATGTTGGAAAAAATATAGATTCTCAGGACTCATCTTACTGAATATTAAATCCTTTTAAATGATTAAAATCCTTTACTTGTGTTCAAATGTTTTCTTTTAATTTTCTGCAAAAATATCAATTATTTTTATTATTGAGGTTGGAGTAGTATTTGTGTCAAAATCAGAAAGAAGAAAGAATTGATGATTTTTATTTGACAGTAAGTGCTGGATTTGTTGATAATACAAAGAAGCTACCAAAAGTTAATAGGACCTAGTGTTTTACCAACAAGAGTTTTATATGTAGAATAAGAGAGAGAAAATTTTCCTTTAATTCTTTATAAATTATTTCAGAGCATGTTCCTTCTCAGAAATTTTGAATGGAAATCATAGGAAAAATAATTTTAGCTCATATAAATAATAACTTAGTCAAAGCTGCTTAAAGATAAAATGGGTCATTTTGGGGAACAGTAATTTTCCAGCTCACTAGAGGGGTGAAACATAAGGGCAAGTTTTCTTCTAGGAATACTGTAGAAGGAACCCAAATATCAGGGCTATTGGCATTCCATTATTCTAATTATTTTACATGCCCTTTCATCCCAATTTTTTGACAAAAATAAATACAAACTTATTGTAGAAAATTTGGAAAATATAGACAAGAGGGGAAAAACACCCTTTAACTCTATGTCATACATAGAAAATTGCTGCTAACATTTTATTTTAGAGTCTTCTAGTCTTTTTTTATAGACATACAAATTTTAGGAATACTTTTTATATAATAGAATTACATTGTATCTCAGCTGACATTCTACTGAATGGGGAAAAGTTGAAGGCCTTTCCTTTAAGAACTGGAACAAGACAAAAATGCCCACTTACATGACTTTTATTCAACATACTACAGAAGTCCTGGACAGAGCAATTTGGCAAAAGTGAGAAATAAAGGGCATCCAAATTGGAAAAGAAGTAGTCAAATTAGTTTTGTTAACAGATGATATGATTTTATAATTACAAAAACCTAAAGACTCAACCAAACAACTGCTAGAACTGATAAATGAATTTAGTAATGTTGCAGGATACAAACTCAACACAGAAAAATCAGTAGCATTTATATACACCAGTAGCAAACAATCTGAAAAGCAATCAAAAAACAATTCTATTACGATAGCTACACAGAATATAAAATACCTAAGAACTGATTTAACCAAAAAAGTTAAAGCTCTATACAAGGAAATATATAAATACTGATGAAAGAAACTGAAGAGGACATACACACAAAAATGGAAAGATATTTCATGCTGCTGGATTACAAAATTGATATTATTAAAATGTTAATTCTACCCAAAACAATTCACAGATTCAGTGCAATTCCTATCAAAATACCCATGGCCGCCACCTTCCTTTTTTTAAAGCCTACAGCACCTGGTATTCCCAGCTGGTCTCTCATCCAAGTACCAACCAGGCCCAACCCTGCTTAGCTTCTGAGATCAGATGCAATTGCATGCATTCAGAGTGGTATGGCCATAGACCCTGTGGAATTCTTTACAGAATAGAGAAAAAAACTGGGAAAAACATTGGGGAGACACTCTAGGATATTGGTCTGGGCAAAGATTTTTTGCATAAGACCTCAAAAGCATAGGTAACCAAAACAAAAATAGATGAAATTACATCAAGCTAAAATGCTTCCACACAGCAAAGGAAACAATCAACAAACTGAATAGACAACCCACAGAATAAGAGAAGGTATTTGCAAACTATCCATCTGACCAGGGATTAATAACCAGAATATATAAGGAACTCAAACAACTCAACAGCAAAAAGACAAATGATCTGATTAAAAAATGGACAAAAGATCTGAATAAACATTTCTCAAGAGAAAACAAATAGCCAACAGATATATAAAAAAAAATGCTCAACACCACTAATCATCAGAAAAATGCAAATCAAAACCACAATTAGATATCATGTCAGTATAAATGGCTTTTATCAAAAAAATAGGGAATAACAGTTGCTGGTGAGGATGTGGAGAAAGGGGAACTCTTGCATATTGGTGGGAATGTAAGTTAGTGAATTATTGTAACTACAATGGAAAACATATGGAGGTTCCTCAAAAAATTGAAAACACAACTACCATATAATCTAGTAATTCCACTACTGGGTATATATTCAAAAGAGAGGAAATCAGTATATCAAAAAGATACCTGCAGTCTCATGTTTATTGTAGCACTAACAGCCAAAATATGAAATCAACCTAAGTACCTATCAATGGATGAATGGATAAAGAAAATATGGTATACATACACAATGGAATATTATTTAGCCATAAAAAGGAAGTAAATCTTGTCATTTGCAACAACATGGATGGAACTGGAGATCATTGTGTTATGTGGGATAGGGCAGGCAATGAAAGATCAATGTTGCGTTTTCTCAGTCACATGTTGGAGCTAAAGAAGTGGGTCCCATGAAGATAGAGATGAGATTGGTAGTTACCAGAGGTTGTGAAGGGGAGGGAGGAAGTGGAGATGAAAAGAGATTGATTGATGGGTACAAATATACAGTTTGATAGAAGAAATAGGTCCAGGTGTTTGATAGATCAGTAGGGTAACTGCAGTTTACAATAATCTATTGTATATTTCAAAACATCTAGAAGAGAATAACTTGAATGTTTCCAACATAAATAAAAGGCAAAGATTTAATATGATGGATATCACTGATTTGATTTTTACAAATTATATGAATATTAAATTATCACATCCCTAAAATATGACCATCTATTATATATATATCAATAAAAAGACAAAAAAAAACTAGAAAAAAAATTATATTGTACTTAATGGTTTTAGAAATTATTTTTTCACTTAATACTAATAAATATTCTCCATTAATAAATCTTACTTAGAATATCATTGTTAATGTCTACTTATTTCATCTTGTGGATAGTCACGTCATAATACTCTACTCACTTTCTGATATTGAATGTTTAGATTTTTTCTTACTCTTGGCTATTTCAGACAAAATGGCAATAAATATCTAAGCAATCAAAGCTTTGTGTATATCTACATTGTCTATTTCTGCATTAACAAATTGCCCCACATGTAATGGCTCAACACGACAATAAACATTTATTATTCTCATATTTTTTGTGGGTCAGGAATTAGAGCCGCACATAGCTGTGTAGCTCTGGCTTGGAGTCTATTGTGAAGTTGTAGTCTGGATGTCAGCTGGGTCTGTACTCATCTGAAGTCTTGTCAGAGGCTAAAGGTTTGACTCTCATGACGAGGAAGTTAGTTTTGTTGGGTTTTGGCAGGACCCGCTCCACAGGCTGCTTGGTTTTCTTACAACGTGGCAGCTGACTTCTCAACAGAGCAAGTGATCGGAGAGACAGGAAGCCAGAGAAAAGCTACTCTTTTTACGATTTGGTCTTAGAATTCACATAGCAGCACTAACCCCAGATGGTATCCGTTGGAAGTTAGTCGTCGCTTGCTCCCGTCCACACTGAAAAGGAGGAGAATTCGGCTCCATCTTTTGAAGGGAGACTTGTTAGACGTTTTGTGAGCACCTTTTAAAAACCAGCACAACAGCTAATCTTAAAATCAATTCCTAAAGGTGGGACTTGAAGTCTCAAAGGATATAGAACATGTGAAGGCTTCTTATACCGTATCTCTTTCTGAATTGTCATTCTGACAATTCGGATTAATTTATACTCGTGTAGAAGTGTATGCAAGCTCCTGTTTCTGAGAGCCCTGGGAAACACTGAGCATTCAAAGGTGTCTTTTTGACAATCAGGCGACAGTGCCCCTTCCTCTGGGCACACACAGGCCCCAACCAGAGTACACGGCTTGGCAAGGGGGCTGCCAGCTGGATTCTAGCTCCCCTCCCCCACCCCCAGTTTCTTGGGCTGGGCACCCGGGTGCAGACCACCACCTACACGACCAGACTTAGTGGCCCTGTTGCAAGTTTTGCGGTTTTTTTTCCTGAACAATACAAAAGTACAAATGTGTCTTTTTCTACTCATTAAAGCAAATTTGATTTCTCACTCTCATCATGAAAGAGTGGCCCTGCCTGATTTGTAGTTTAAACCTATTATTATAGATAATAAAAATAAATAATAAAAGTGTAGTCCCTCCACAAAATGTTCTATGCAAATCTTATTAGATTGAGCTGGGCTTTTCATCTCTTCTTGCCCTGTCTTGAGCCACTTTCTGTACAAGGACAGGGCTGTGTCTCTGCCTTAGGACAGAACTGTCTGTAGAGGTGATTTTTCAGTTTGTTAGGATACAGGCGAGATTGTAGAACGTCAGCCAGGAAAGTTAAGTGTGTCCTTATAAGCATCGATTGCTCTTGACCGTATTTACTGTTCTGATTTCTTTCTTTTTCCACTTTCATTTCCTGTAAGGGGAGATGTGATAAACCACAAAACTGGCAGTGAATCCTACACCTGCTAAAACTTGCCATTTGGATCCTGGCACTTACGTTTCATAAAATATACAAGTATATTTATGCCAGTTTACATAAGAACACAAGAGCCTATTCACATGTTTTCTATTAGGAAAATATTTAAATTATAATTTTTAATGCTGCTTAAGCCAGGCTATAATTAGCATCCATTGTAAAGTGATTTTTCTCTGTTCTTGTACACGAGGCATCCATTTCGTGGTATTTCTTGATATTTTCAATTATCGCTCATTTCGTGTTCTTTCGAGATTGAAAAATGTTGTAATTAACTGGTAAAGAAAGACTTTAGAATGAAAGTTGCGGGAACATTGGCTACCATAAATATTAATGATACTGTAAAAACATTTTGACTGTCTTAACTCATCTGACCACAGTAGTTATTTTTTGTATTCAATTGACCATTCAGTTTAATCATAAACAGCAAAACCGTTTATGTGATTAGCATAGTTGAAGCCAAAAACATAGTTGCTGTTTTCCATCTCCATTGTTGGGTGTGATGTTACCGTATCCAGTTCTTCATTAAATCTCTGCTTGGTGTTAAGAAACAACAAGAGCTCAGATTTACTTCCACGAAACTCATGGGGAGTATAATTGAAAGATTACTTAAAATGTAATTTCTTTTCCATTATAAAATTTAAAACTGAACAATCACTTTTCCTGGTGTCAAATAAGCATTGAGTTAAAAAAAATAAAAAGTGGCAGAGTCACTAACATTTATCAAAATATATTCTTTATATCAAATAATTAAAAACGGGTTCCACTATCCCCAAAGCATACAACCTCATTCATTAAAAAAAAAAAAATCTAATGGTTACCTCTAAATACATGAGTTAAGTAATTTTCTTTAGAACAAATTCTAATATGTCGAAAATAGAAAACTCACGAATGGCTTAAAATTCATTCCGAAGTAGTCCCACTTGATGATTAGATCAAAGCTATTTTAATTGTAATGAAAAGTCTCAATTCTCGGGATCGTTCTTTTATTATAGTTTAAGAAATATTTTTGCCCCTAAAATATCACTGTCCTTTTTTAGTTATCAGCCTGGACTTTTCATCAGTCCAGAGAAGGGTGTGAGAAAGAGCTTTAACGTGGGCCAAGAGGTGTGCTTAAATCAGTTCCTGTTAAAGTGCTTTCTCATTTATGACCTCTGCAAAGACGCTTAACAAAGGCCCTCTGATGTCACTTTTGTCAGAGGACCAGGTAAACTGCGGCTTAAACATTAGCTTAGTCTAGAGACTGCGTCTTGCGGAGGGATGAGCAGTCTTCAAACCTTAATAGATGGGAGGAAATGGATTTATTTTGTTAAGGAGCGAGCTCCTTTTCCTTAAATAAAAATCTGTCTCTTGGAGCTTAACGGTTTCATGTCCAGGGTGAGAATTACAGTGTGAAGCATGAACCAGGGTATTAAGATATTTAAAGGCTAAAAAAAACCTGCTTGGGTGGATCGCTGGAAATAGCCTTTCCAATGCAATGGTATAAAAGGTTTTATGTGTCCTGTGAACCTGGAATATTTGGATCTTGTGGGGAAAAGTTGACTTTGCTGGCAGGGTTTTCTGATTTTTTTTTTCCTCCTTGTTTTCATGTTGTGTGGATTTGTGGGACTGAAACTAGACTTCAAAGGGAAGTAGATATCTTAGGTATGTTGAGAGTAATTCATTTCTGCGAGGTATTTTCAGAGATCTAGTTATATTCATGTAGTGATAAAAGTCTGAGGGCAAAACAAAATGATTTAAGAAGAGCTGCCACCTGTATTGGATGATCTTAATACTTAGTAAAGTTGTTTTGAGGGAAAAATGCGTCTGAGTAAGTCTCTCTGTTCTCAACATCACCTTTTTGGCAGTGACGTTGTACGAGTAGACCAAATTAGAGGCAGGCCATATATTGGAACACAAAAGGAAAGATTATGCCGCCACCAAAACTGGCCACACCACCAATTTTATTGGAACTTTTTCTTTTTTAATACCACTTGGAATTTGGAAGGAAAGTAAGAAAATCTTTTCTGTTTTATCACTTATGCTGGACGTAGAGTCAGGAAAAAAAGAGCACCCGTGGGGATTTTAGTATTTATTTCTGTTTAAACGAGACTATGAGTAGAGCAAGGAAAATCCTAGAGTGTGTGTGTGTGTCCAGACTGTTATTCATAATAAGGGCACATAGGGTAAAATGCATCGACTTTGACTTTTTATTTATTTCTTAAAAATGCTTTTATTTTATTTATTTACATATTTTTTTTGGTAAAGAGAGGGTCTCGCTGTGTTGCCCAGGCTGGTCTCGAACTCCTGAGCTCGAGTTATCCTCCTGCTTCGGCCTCCCAGAGTGCTGGGGTCACAGGCGTGGGCCACCGTGCCCAGCCCTCTTGTCCTTTCTGCCGTTGCTCTGTCATCCTGGGAAAGGCCTTTCTGAAATACGACAAAATCGGGGGGTCGGACTAAGGTTCTCTTAAGCTCGAAAGTTCTGTGATTCTCAGCAGGACTGGGCCCCGGGGCCTGAGGGGATCGCAGCCGCCGGGGAGGGCGTCTCTGGGCCGGGCGGTCCTGCTCCCCGGGGCCAGCGCCTGCGGTGACCTGTCTCTACCGGTCTCTCCCTCTTCTCAGATCTTTGCCAGCATCGCGCCTTCCATCTACGGCCACGAGGACATCAAGAGGGCCCTGGCGCTGGCTCTCTTCGGAGGGGAGCCCAAGAACCCGGGTGAGCAGCCGCAGCGGCCACCCACCCTCGCTCCGCGGGGACCTCAGCAGTTTTCTCTTCGGGGCGCCGGCATCCGCGTGGGGGCAGGCAGGATGAGTCCCTTCCAAGCCGAGGTGCTGGGGACAAAGGGTGGCCAGGCCGGTGTGACCGTTCGCTGTGTGGGCAGGGACAGCCCACGGTCAGGGCGTCCTGGCGTCAGAGTGTCGGGCAGCCAGCGTCCTTGGTGCCGCAGCCGTCTGCTTTTGTGACTTCAGCAAATTTGTGTTTGCTCTACTTTTATTTTTAAATGTTCTGTCTTTTAAAAAAACTATATTTTATTTCATTTTATTTTATTTTTTGAGACAGAGTCTCACTCTGTCACCCGGGCTAGAGTGCCGTGGCGTCAGCCTCGCTCACAGCAACCTCCAACTTCTGGGCTCAAGCGATCCTCCTGCCTCAGCCTCCCGAGTAGCTAGGACTACAGGCATGCGCCACTGTGCCCGGCTAATCTTTTCTATATATTTTTAGTTGTCCGGCTAATTTCTTTTTATTTTTAGTAGAGACAGGGTCTCGCTCTTGCTCAGACTGGTCTCGAACTCCCGACCTCGAGCGATCCTCCTGCCTCGGCCTCCCAGAGTGCTGGGATCACAGGCATGAGCTGCCGTGCCTGGCCTAAAAAACTAAATTTTAACTACCAAAATACTACATTCATATTACGTTTCCATAAAAAAACAGAAGTCACAGACAACGCGGTGTCACCGCTGAGCATCATCCTCATGCTCGGATTGGCACCATGCGGGCTCCCAGGTCTTTGCCGGTTTGCGCAGACTCAACTCTCAGCAAACACGCGGTTTCACGGCCCGTTTATATCTGCAAACACGGCTTTTCCTTGCACGGGCCCAGACGCGACACGCCCGGCTGAGCCATTGCTGCCCCGTAGCACGACTCTGGGATTGTCGCGTGTCGGTGCGCACAGAGCAAGGTCTCGCTCTCAGACGACCGTGCCGTGCTCTGCGTGGCGTGGTGCGCGTGGCCCTCTCTTCCCCCGGGGCCCGTTCAGATCGTCTCCGGCTTGGAGGTGGCCGTGTCCCGTTCCTCACTGCCCTTCCCTCCCGTCCCCTGCCTTTGTCCCCGTGGGCCCCAGGCGGCAAACACAAAGTCCGAGGAGACATCAACGTGCTCCTGTGCGGAGACCCCGGCACGGCCAAGTCTCAGTTCCTG